>PVKS010002604.1:0-73474 GCA_004027875.1 Aplodontia rufa | reverse complement strand
GTGAGAGAGAGAATTATTTTTAGTTTTTCATGTGGCTTTCGTTGCTCTGACACTTTGTTGTATGCATGGTGCTGGGGTTTGAACCCACATGCTTGCACATGCCAAGCAAGTGCTGTAACCACTGAGCCACAGCTCCAGACATCCTTTGCCTTCTTAATTGGAATGGAAGGGAACATGTTGCCTGGGCCATCGTCATGAATGTGAGTCACCACACCACTGTGCGCGACAGGATCCCATAGACCATGCAGCACCACTGATGCCCACATCCCCTGGGGATGCCTGGAAGGCTTTCAGATTCTCTGCTTGTGAGCTCTTGCTGCTCTCTCTTTGATCCATTTTCTCTCTTTCTGGCTTTAGCCGCTTTCCAACCACCGTGTTTTTCAGCATCTAAAACTTCATGGCTGGCAGGGATGTCCTGTTACCTCTTACAGGGAAGCAGGAATCCAGCACGTGCCACTGCTCTTCCCATGCTTCTGGTTCTTCCATGCTGAGATGTTCAGCCTTAGAGTCCTCTCAACACAGAATTCCAGGCAGCCATGATGTTGTGAGATGAAATCCGCTCACCTACTGTCTACCTGGGTTCCTTCGAATTACAGGCGAGGAAGAGGGGACCCAGAGCAGTCTGGAGGAGAATTCTGGTTCTCAGTTGTGTGCTCTTCCCACCAGAATGACCCTCTTACTTGCGGTGGGCTTCAGAATCATGTCGTCAGGCCTTTGGAACTGTGGTTCTTCCCTCTTAGCAGTGAGGTGCACGAGTGTGCGCTTACTCTGAGACATCTGTTTGGGTTTCTTCCTGATTCTTAGCTATTCCCAGTTGGTGTTGTTGCCGGCTGTAACAAAGCTATTGTGTTTTTTAACTTAACAGAAGCCCCTGAGTTGGTACCAGTCCTGGCTTGTTCTGGGAGCATTTCCTTACAGGCCTCCCTCAGGCCTCGGAAGAGCCATCTGTGCCAAGGCTGGTGGGGAGGCAGGGAGGAAGGCTGATAGTTTTCATGGAGTGTGTTTGGGCAGTGGGAGCTGTTCCTAAGGAGAAGGAGAAAAGCAGTGAGGGAGAGCCTGGACTCAGGTGGTGGCCGCCACTTTATCTCCTCATTTTGACCCTTTGCCAGCCAAAGACAAAGCACCTTTTATTTATGAAAGCCTTTCTGTTCATGTTGTTGCTATTTCTAAGGAAAAGTAGAAGTGAGGGTGGGAAAGGGCTCTTTGAGGGCAAGATTTTTCTTCTCAATGTTTGGAGGAGGGGTAGGTTCTTTGCAAATAGAGAAAATCACCTAAGTCCATACTGCATTCGCACATGCTTTCGTAGCGTAATCTTCAAACTTACTTTCCTCAAGAAGTCAATTTTTTTTTCTTTTTTAAGAGTAATACATGCACGTGGTGAAAACTTAAACGGGAGAGCAGAACAGTGATGTCTCCTTTCCCTCCACCATCTAGGCTCATTCTCTAGGTGATTAGCATTGGCCAGTGGTCTTTTGTCTCCACACATGCACTCCACATACCTGTGTACGTATGTAGAAAATACCAGCGCATAGGATTCGTTGGCTGGGGCTGCCCTAACACAGTATCGCCATCCCCTTGGATTAAACAACAGAAATTTAATCTTTCAGTTCATATTGGATTAGGAACTACCTTAGTGAGCTTATTGAACCTCAGTTACCCCTTTAAACACCTTATTTCTAAGTATATACTCATTCTGAGATAGTGGGGGTTATTAGTACTTTAACATAAGAATTTGGAGGGGACACAGTTCAGTGCATATACTGATATATTCGTGTGTGTGTGTGTGTGTGTGTGTGTGTTTGTGTTTTACTAGGGCTGTGCATATCCTAGGCAAGTACTCTGCCACTGAGTTATATTCCCCAGACCTTTTTGCTTTGAGGCTGGGTCTCACTCATTTGTCCAGGCTGGCCTTGAATTTACAAACCTCCTATTTCAGCCTCCCAAGTGGCTGTGATTACAGGTGTGTGCCATTGTGCCCAACTCTGATTTACTCTTTTTAATAATATTCCATTGTGTAGATTGTCCATGATTCATTTAACCTTAGACCCTGTGTAGCTGTTAAATAAGGTTTGTTCCTAAATCTCTGTGCACTTGTGGAAATGTATCTGTAGGAGGAACTTTGAGAAGGATTTTAAGCATAGCTCTCCAACGAGACTGTCTGACTCCCTCTTGAGCATAGAATAACTTCTTGTGGGAAAGGAGAATGTGCAGTCTCTAACACTCTTTGTGATACAGTTCTGGTGAGCAGTTCAGAGTGCAGGGTTTGTGAGTCCAGGGAGCGGAATCCTCAGCCACTTTGAGGAGTGTCAGTGCCATGGCTTTAAGTCATTTATTCAGCCTCCGTTTATTGAGCCACAATGGGCAGGCCCTGTTTTGCTCATTATAAAACAAAACAAAGCAAAATAAAAAACAAACTTTTTTTTAAAAAGGAGTTTTAGGTTTGTAGCAAATTTGAGCAGAAGACAGAGCTGTCTTGTGTAGACTCCATTCCTGAACATGTGCAGCCTCGCCCAGTGTCAACACCTGCCACCAGAGAGGCACATTTCATCTCCTCTGCTGAGCCCACGCTGACATGTCTTTCACCCAGTGCATACTGCACTACGTTTTTTCTACACTTATTTGGTTTTAAAGACGTGGCTTGTTCTGCAAAAGGCTTCTGCCCTCTGAGCCAGGGACAATAAGATGCTGTCTCTTCTCTCCAAGCTGTGACAGTCCTGGAGTTATGCTGGCCAGGAATTGATGTTTCTGGTTTTAAAGATGAAGATCACTTGGGGCAAATGACATGTTTGGGGTAGTAAAGCTGTAAGTGGTAGGGGCTGCAGATGTTTCTTCCAGAAACAATTCAGCAGGGCTGTGAGAATTTCCTAGCATGCCAACCTAAGTATTTATTTCACAGATGTTGTTTGCAGTTTCTATCTGGTACATAGTTAGTGTTTAGCTTAAGATAATGTGTTACAATAACTTTCAGGCTGGTAAAGAAAATCTCTTATTGAATTGTAATTTATGGAATTGTATATGTATGTATGTACGTATACACAATACATTTTTAAAAAAAATTATTACTTTTGCCATGCTGGGTTCAAATCTAGTGCATTGCACGTGTTAGGCAAGTGCTCTACCACTGAGCCACACAGCCCCGCCCACCATATACACCTATGGATCAGTTGTTGCCTTTGAAACTCCCATTTTGTTCAGCAGAGAAGGTAGGTTGCAAGCATAGCCTTTCCTATCCTAGCATGACCCTAGGTCCTCATACATTTTTTTCTTAGGCTCTAGATTTTGACAGGTCCCTTTTTGAGGTCCAACTTCTTGTTTTTCATGTTCTTCCCACCCTACTTTATCCTTTTCTTGGCTTCTTCTCTTGCTCTTAGCTGATCCTCCAAGTCTTTGTTTTCTCGAAGTATAATGATTGTAGTACTTAGCAGGAACTGTGTCTTCCTGTTTTACTGGCCATTTCCCAAGCCGTAATGCTTCTTGTTAAAGAGGGTGTTACACCAGTTCTGGTGGAAGCTGTCTCATGCTAAATTTTTCTGCATGCCTTTATAGGCAGGGTGCTTAAGAAGAATGGTCATCTTGGAGCTTGGAAGGCTGGGGTGAATATGTTTGTAAAGTAGTGGCTCGGTATATGACACCAACTAAGAGTCCTGCAATTTGATTCACCCCGACCCTAACTACCTGGGGCTCTTGTAGACCCCACAATTTGAGGGCTCAGTCCCACAAGGTTGCCTCCACTTGAATGCCAATTGCAAATTTGGATTCTGACTAACTGGCAGTAAATAGGCATTTACACTGTCCCACCTTGGGATTAATAACTTGCTGGATAGCTCATAGAACTCAGGAAAGTTCTTTACTCATATTTATTGGTTTATTAAAAAGGCTACAAGGGTGCTGTCTTCGGCAGCACATATACTAAAATTGGAACCATACAGAGAAGATTAGCATGACAAGCAAATTTGTGAAGTGTTCCATGTTTTTATGAAATAAAAATGCCTAAAATACTTCCAGAAAAAAAAAAAAAAAAGGATACAAGGAGCAGCCAGGAGTAAAGGTACACAGAGTGAAGTCCAGAGGATCCAAAGTCCAGGAGCGTCTGTTCCGATTGGGTTGGGGCACACCACCCTCCCCGCATAGGGATGCATTCACCAACTCGGGCTCCCTGAGGTCTTTGTGGAGATACCATTACGTAGGCATCCTTGAATAAGTTACAGAGGTTTTGTAATTAACTCAATCTACATTTCCCATCCCCAGGGATGGGCATAGGGGACTGAAATTTCCAGTCCACTAAGCCACAGATTTCTTCCCCTGAAGTATCCAGGGGGTCCCCGAGAGCACCTCTTCAGCACAGACTCAGGCATGGTTTAAAGGGGCATATTTGGAAATACTCAAGGGGTTTTAGGAACCTGGTATGAAAACCAGATACGTGTTTCTCGTTAAATTGCAGTATCACGCTCTGAGACTGTTTGTGTCCTTTTCTAGTTGGCCTGCTGCTGTGGGCCTGCAGGCTGTGCCCTCTGCTGCGGCTGCTGCCCCAAGATCCGACAGTCACGGACCACCCGCTTCATGTACGCGCTGTACTTCATCCTGGTCGTGTCTCTGTGCTGCGTGATGATGTCACCCATCGTGGCTAAGCAGATGAAGGAGCACGTAAGTTTGCCTCCGCTCAGCTCTCCATCCTGCTGCTGCTTGAGAGTGTGTGGGAAATGCAGTTTGGAGATCGGGGTCCCACCCACTGTTTACTCATTCTCCCCGAACCTTCCTGAAGCCTTCCAGCCAAGCAGGCAGACCTCAACTGCTTGGTCTGCATGTTGGGATGGACGCAGTCTGATGCTTGCGGTGGAGACTGCTTACGTGAGAGGACCGTATGTTTTGTCTGCGCGTTGTTTGGATCTGTTCCTGATGAAATGCACAGGCTTCTCTTGTGTATGTCTGTACTTTTCCTTTGTTATGAGTGAGGATGGCTGCCAGTATTTCAAGCTACAGCTGTTATAAACAGTTGAGCCTTTTGGGGAAGGAAGATACAGTTTAGGTAGGTCCACAGATAACAGGGAGTGGGCCGTGGGATGATTTTAACCTTTCTGGGAAGATCGCTTCTAGCGTAGCGTCTCCAGGGGCTAGCGATGGATTTCCCTTCATTTCTCAGGCAGTGCATGCAGAAGGAGGCCTGGCATGCGGTGGTCATGAAGAATTTCCCTCTTTCCCCCTTAGTAGGCCTCTAGATCAGCCAGGTTCTGGGGGAGCGTGGTGAGGTCTTTGAGGAAGCCCAATAAATAACATCATCCTTCCTCTCCTAGGTTCTGAACAAACTGACAAAAGAGGGTAGAATGTCAGCAGGTGGATGGCAAACATCACCTTCTCTGCTTACAGAGTGATGAGATGTGGCTTGTGTCTGCCTCGAGGTGGGCTTCCTCCTCCTGAGCCCGCACAGGAGTCATCCCCAGCTGCGCACTGTCCGCTGGGAGCAGGGCAGACCTCATCTGCCAGAGCCCAGCCGGCTGGGAAGAGAGTGCGGCAGTATGTTCAGGAGGGCAGCTGTCATCCTGGGCAAGGTGGGAGAGAAAAGACTAGAGGTCCAAACCCCATGGAAACTCACACTTGGCACTGCGTCTGCTAGTAGCTGACCAGTGAGGAGGTTGAGGGAAGCCAGCAGCAGGCTCTGATGGCACTGCCTCTGCGGTGAAGATGCCTCACCCGGAGCAACTCTAAGGAAGCTGGAATTGTGGCTGTTTTAAATGCACTTAGTTACTTCATTTTTTTCCCTTCTTCTTCTTCTTTTTTTTTTTTCCTTTGTGGTGTTGCGAATGGAACTCAGGGCCTCACATTTGCTAGGCAAGCTCTCTACCACTGAACTACATCCCCAGCCCAAGAAACCATTTTCTTAAAAGCCCTTGGCATGTTCTTATCCATTAGCTAGAGTAGATCTTTCTGAATCTTTTTCTTGGATAATTGTTGTATAGTATTGGGAGTAGTGGAAGCTACTGCCAAAACCTGGGAAATTTGGAATCTCTGATTGCTTTAAACTTTCAATTCAGTAAGGCACTGGAGTGGAAGGCATCGTGCATTCAGACAAGAAAGGAAGCTACCATTTAGAAGTGAAGATGGGGAGTCTTCCGAGGCCTAAAACAAGGCAGAAATTAATAAGTCCCCCTAACTGGGTAGATGAAATCTTGTGAAAGTTTACAGGCAGGGAGGCCAAGACCTGAGGCCACCTCACAGGTTTTGCTCTGTATCAGTATATTTTCCTCCCATTCCTCTCCTTTCCTCAAGATTTAACCTCGTGTGTCTGTGGCAAGAAGCTGGAGAATTGGTATACTCAACGTATAGATTTGAGCCCTTCTTTTTTTTTTTTTTTTTTTTTTTTTAAAGAGAGAGAGGGACAGTGAGAGAGGGAAAGAATCAGTTTTATTTAGTTTTTCATGTGATTTTCATTGCTGAGACACTTCACTGTGTACATGGTGCTGGGGTTTGAACTTGTGTCCTTGTGCATGCCAGGCAGGCATCTTAACAGCTGAACTGCCGCTCCAGCCCCTGGCTCTTATTCTAAAGCCTACTTAATCTGCTATTTAGTACTTCTGTTTTTCCAGGAGCATAGTGTTCTTTTTAAATTCAATAAGCAGTGGCTTGATGATCCTCTGTGGTCTCATGCTGGGAACTCTGTGTCCCAGATGTCTGAGGTATGATTACTGCTCTTAAGAAGTTTTTAGTCCTGGTAGAATAAAGCCTGGGGTGCAAGAGACAAAATGTGTAGCTAAACAAATCTGGAATGTCTCTTAGAGGTGAATATATCAGAAGCATTGCCACTGGAAGGTGGAAGTAGTTTGTGGGCCATCGGTGTGTCTTTTAGAACATGAATTTTATAATAATTTTTGCACCTAATTATACCTTCCAGATAACCATCTCCATGAAACAGTCCCTAACAACTCCAGCCAATAGCTGTGCTTTCTGATTGTTGGTAGAACGTTTAGGAAGCAGGACATAGGGGTTGGGGATTTAGCTCAGTGGCAGAGCGCTTGCTTAGCACATGCAAGGCCCCAAGTTTGGTCCTCAACCCTGAAAAAAAAGAAGCAGGACATATTGACTAGTGTTGCTAGGATTATGATAAGTTTTTTTTTTTTTTAAGGGGGAGACAGTGAAAGAGAGAGAGAGAATCAACTTTATTTAGTTTTTCATGTTACTTTTGTTGCTCTGACACTTCATTGTGTGTGCGATGTTGGAGTCTGAACTTGCATCCTTGCGCATGCCAGGCAGGCACTGTAACTGCTGAGCCACTGCTCCAGCCCCTGTGATAAGGGTTTTAAGAGCTAGTATTTATTGGGTAATCCCACATGCCAGGCTTTAATCTGAGCCCTTCACCTCTGTCTTCTCCCTCCCTACCTGAATGCTGGCCTCAACTAGCATTGCTGGATTCCTTCTGCTCTGCAGATGGGGAAACTGAAGCACTCAGTCACCTGAGCACCCTGCTCCAGGTCTTCAGCCCCTGAGTGGTAGACTTGGGATTTGAACCTGGGATGAATGTGCTGTTACCTGCTGGAGTAGGTAGCTCAAAAAGAAGAGGAGCAAGGCCAAGGCATGTACAGGGGGTCAGGGAAGTGGAACTGTGGTCAAATAACCAAACCTTGCAGGAGTCTCAGTACTAAGGTGAGGTGTTGGAACATGATCTGGTGAATGGACAATGGAAGTCATTCTAGGTTTTTGAGCAGGTGGCTGTCATCACTGAAATGGAGAGATTGAAGGAGGTGATCCCCACATGGTGTGTGTGTGTGTGTGGGTGATTTGGGGTCAGAGACCAGATGGAGGAAGAGAGGAAGGGAAAGGTCATCTCTGTTGCCTCCCAGTGGCTTTTGTAAGAGTTTCTGTGCTTGACCCCTGAATGTACCTATTTAAAATGGTTTGGCTGGGCTTCATGCATAAGGCATGAGGTCTCTGTGGGCAAAACCAACCCCTTTCCAACCTAGAGCCTTGCAGGGGGCTGGCCATCTGGCCACAAAGTCAGCTTGTTCTGTAGCCTCAGAAGGAGGCTGACCTCATCCTCAGGCAGCGTGTGAGGGTGGGTGTTGAAAGGTCCTCTTGTGTGACGCACGCTGGGCTGGAGTCCTCGCCCCCTCCGTGTTGGCCTGTGGATATGCCTGAGGATGAGACTGGCAGAGGGGTGAGAACTGGGTGCTTGTAATGGCCCGATGGTGATACGTCATTGCCTCCCACCCTGCATTCTCGCCTCTGCACGCTGGATGGACGCTGCCAGAGGCACATAGGCCTTTAGCATATGGGTTGAGAACACAGCACAAGGGTAGCTCCCTGTTCGTTGTTTTCAGTTTTTGCCTTGGTTTCACAGTGTGGCCTGCTTTTACCACTCAGTGAGAGGGTGCTCCAGAGAGGTGCTGAGCCTGTTTCACTAGGAAATTCCTCTTTTCATGGGAACTTTGGCTCAGAGTAGCTTCCCCTGCACAGGTTGTATGGGGCATACAACAGTTTTCCCATCTTGGAATATAGGGAGCCATTTTATTACAGGTCCTTCTTGCCAATGTACTGTGTAATTTAAACAGGCAAACTAGAGACATTTGATGCCTGAAGGATTAAAATGCATTTTGGAATATAGAACATACCTGCGTGGTGGTGCACACCTATAATCCCAGTGACTTGGGAGGCTGAGACAGGAGGATTATAAGTTAGAGGCCAGCCTCAGCAACTTAATGAGAACCTGTATTAAAATAAAAAGTAAAGGAGTAGGGCTGTAGTGCAGTGGTAAAGTCCCACTGGATTCAATCCTTGGTACTGGGGGAATGTGTACGTGTGTGTGGGGGCGGGTGGGGAGAATGTAGGACACAAAAGGAAAATAAGAAACAGGCAAGAGGATAAGGTCTCCTGTTCTGTACCACTCTGTCACGATGTCACTTCCATGTTTGGGGAAATATAGTGACAGTTGAGGTTTGGGTGCCTGGGGAGCTCAATGGACATTTAATAGGAAGGAGAAAGTATGGTTCTTATTTCCTGGAGATGCGGGGCCCCTAAACCTAGCGTGCACTAGAGAAGGAAGGGTAGGTGACCCTCATGGGCCCTTGGCCCTTATCCTGAGAATTCACAATGCCACAGCCAACATGGGAAGAGCCTTAAATTTTCTTTTTTTTTTTGTTAAAAGCAATTTTAATTTAGTTTTTCAAGTATCCTTCATTACTCAGACATTTCGTTGTGTATGTACATGGGTACTGGGATTTGAACTCGCGTACTCTTGCATGCCAGGCAAGCACCGTAACTGCTAAGCCCCCGCCTTAAATTTTCTTAACCTGGACCATCTTAGCTTCATTTTCTTCATCAGCTGCTCCACTTGGCCCCTGAGATGCTCTAATTCATCGAGAGCCTGAGATGGTTGAGTTTTTCAGAGCTGAAGTACATCATAAACAGCATAGTGAAATTAGGTTTTTGCTGTATGGTGTGGAAGGGACTTCCAGTCATGAAGCCTGGTTTTTGTGTTTTAGGATATTATCTTAAGCTCAAATTGTGCAGAAGTAGTCATGGTGTTGAGAGGAGAGTCAGTGAAGGTCTCTGTTTTCATAGTAGTCTTTTTTGTTTCTTCGTGGTTTAGAAGATGTTACGTTTCCTTTGTAGTCTTGTTTGGTCTCTTCTGGGAATGTATTTTATTTGTTGTTATTTATTTGTTTTTACTTTATTTTCTTCTGGCAGGTCTGGGTGGTACTCCCTTGAGTGGTTAGTAATGTGGAAACCATGCTTCTTTGGTTACTCCCACCCTAGGCATGATGATAACGTCACAGGGTACAGAGGGTTTCAGAGGCACACAGGACAGGATTGAATGGGATTTGGATGCGGGGTTGATGGGTAGGGTCATGGTGTCTGAAGCAGCCCCTTGGTTCTGCCCTCTCTCTGGCCTTTTTTTTTTTTTTTTTAAAGAGAGAGGGACAGTGAGAGAGACAGAGAAAGAGAGAATCAACTTTTATTTTTTCACATGGCCTTCGTTGCTCCAACACTTAGTTGTGTACGTGGTGCTGGGGTTTGAACCCAGGTCCTCGTGCTTGCTAGGCAAGTGCCAAAACCGCTGAGCCACCGCTCCAGCCCTTCTCTCTGGCCTTGATGAAGGCAAATTTGGTGATTAGTACTTTCTCCACCCCTGACTCATTAGTCAGTGCCACATCCAGAGAGCTCAGATGAGCCCAGATCTGGCCAGGTGTATAAATTGGTCCGTAGGCGCTTGATTGACCAGCAGGTCAACCCCCCGCCCCCGCCGTTTATATTTGGCTGCCTTTAGAAAGGGGCCAGTATGCTGCAGTGAGGCCCCAAGCCTGGATGTTTATTTACGTCTTGTTTCATATATTTGCTCTAACTTCCTGTTTCCAAAGAAAAGCATTTGCAATTTCTGGAGTAGTTTAATTATCTTGAGCTCAAAAGTTTCTGAAATATCTGCAAATGTCAAGTGGACACTGGTTCTTTTACTCCACCCAGTGTGGTGGGGATTAGGGAAGTGAGTTGCTGAGCCTGGTGAAGGGGTCCCTGCAAACATACGTGCTCTGCCCTGGGCCAAGACCTAAGAAATCCTTCTCTGCCATATGTAGTCTGTCCCTTGCACATCCAACATTTGCATCCAAGAACTATTTAGAAATCGTCCTGATTCCTCTGACCTCTGGATTCAGTTGACCACTCTGCTTCTCCTGTTCATTCACATGGGGTGGAAGATACTAACTGGAGCCAAACCAGGCCCCCCTCCCTGGGTAACATTCATCGCCATCCTGGTATTTTTTTCTATCTTCAGTCTTTAGTCTTCAGTACATACTCTAACCACAGTTACCACATTCATCGTGAAGTCCAACACTCCCTGGAGGAGAGGCAGAGATCCTTCTTTGCTAAGGCTAATGATTGTGGTTTTAGGCTCTTAAAGTTAGCCGGATGGGCTTTGAAAGGTTTTTCTTCTTACCTAAAAAGTTCACCCTTTCTGAGCACATTCCATAGGGGCAGATAGATACATTTAGGCTCTATTTCTCAGTTACTTTCACTATTGTTTGTGTTGGAGGGGGAGAGATGCTGGGAGAAATTCATGTGCATTAGTGACACTGGTGTTAGATTATATGGAAGGAAGCCATAGTGAACTAAAGGATTATCGGTACCATTTGAATCTCATGGCCACATCCCAAATGTTGGTGTCAGTCATCCAGACCTGCCTGCGTCTCAGGTTTTTTTTTTTTTTTCTTTAGAGAGAATCACTTTTATTTATTTTCTTGTCTGGCCTTAGTTCTTCCAACACTTAGCTGTGTGTGTGATACTGGTTTGAACCTGGGTCCTCACGCATGCTGGGCAAGCTACCACTGAGCCACTGCTCCAGCTCCTTCTCAGATGCTTTAAACGTTAAAAATGCCACTCTCTGACCACGGCCTCCTGTCCCCCTTCCCTTCTCTTGGGACTTTGCAGCCCCTGACCCGCCTCCCAGAGAACTTTGGCCTCCTAATCTGCTTTTGTTTGATGCTCAAGCCTTTCAGCTGCCCTCTTCTGTTTCCTGCCTGTCTGCTGGAGTCAGTGACCATCCAGATGGCTCACACTGCCCACTCCTTGCTGTGCTTGTCTTTTATCTTCATCTGGTAATAAAATCTGGATCCTAGATCCAGGCGTGGAGCTTCTTCCTCTGGGTTCTGCTCCCCATAGCCCAGCACCCGGTGCCTGGTGTCCACCGCTAGCAGCACCCTCAGCACCGGGCTCTCACTTCTCACCGTTGTTCTAGACTGCCACATCTTCCTGAGGCACCCCCTCGTTCTGTTCATCCTTAGTAAAACTGCCGCTGGGTGGTAGCCCACAGATTCTAGGTGCTCTTCACTTCCCTTCACCATGTTCGGTCTTACTGTTAGGAGTGTTGTAACAGTGGTTAAGAATTTGAGCTTGGGGACCGGAGCGATGGCTCAGAGGTCAGGGTGCTTGCCTGGCATGGGAGGACGCGGGTTCGAACCCCAGCACCATGTATACAATGAAGTGTCGGAGCAACCAAAGCCACTTGAAAAGCTAAGTACAACTGATGTTCTCTTTCCCTCTCTCTCTTTAAAAAAAAAGTCATCAGTTTGGAGGCCAGACTGCGTGACTTTTGAGTCTTGGTTCAACCAGCTTTCTTACACTCTGCACCTGATCACCTGTCTAAAAAATCATTATAACCTACTCAATCAGGTTTTGTGAAAATTCAGTGATTTATTCCATGAAAAATGTTTAACAGTACTTGACACACTGACTCCTCACCAGCATGTGAACACATTGACATCTCTAGCATTAAACAGTTCATCTGTGCTGCTTTTTATTTTAAACAACTTTACAGAGATATAATTAATGTGGCATACAATTGACCCTCTTAAAATATACAGTTCAGTGTCTTTTATTTAATCAGAGTTGTGCAGCCATCACCACAGTCTTTTTTAAAAACATTTTTGTCACTCCTAAAAAACTACATTTATTAGCATTTATTTTATTCCCAAGTCCCCCAGCCCTAGCCAGCTGCGAATCTATTCTCTTTCTCTATGATATGCCTATTCTTGACATTTCATATGAATAGAATATACAACGTTATAGTTTGAATGTGTCTGCCAAGGGTTCACATGTTGGAAACTTTTTATTTAAGAGAGAGAGGGACAGTGAGACAAGAGAATCAGATTTTAGTTTTTCATCTAGTTTTTATTGCTCTGACATGTGATGCTGGGGTTTGAACCTGGGTCCCTATGCATGCCAGGCAAGTGCTGTAACCGCTGAACCACCACATGTTGAAATCTGAATCCCCAAGTTTGTGCGTTAATGATATTAGCAGACGGGGCCTTTGGGAGGTAGTTACAACTAGATGCTGTCGAGAGGTTTGCACCCATGGTGACATTACTGACTTTGTAAGAACAGGAAGAGACTCCTAAACTAGCACGCACTCTCTGTTTCCATGTGGTGTCCTGTGCCATGTTATGAAGTAGCAAGAAGGCCCTCACCAGATGCCGGTGCCGTGCTCTTGGACTTCCCAGTCTCCAGAACTGTGAGCTAAAAAAACCTGTATTCTTTATAAATTACCTTGTCTCAGGCATTTTGTTACAGCAACAGAAAGCAGATTAATACAGTATATAGCCCTTTGGGCCTGGCTTCTTTCACTAGCATGTTTTCAAGGGTGATTCACATTGTAGCCTATATGATTCTTTGATCCTTTGTATGATTGAATTATATTCTTCTGTATGAGTATACCATATTTTATTTATTCATTCATCAATTGATGGACATTTAGATTGTTTGTACCTTGTAGCTGTTATAGATAATGCATCTATGACTATTTGTGTAGTAGTTTGTGTGGATGTTTTTCTTTGGGGTCTATACTAAGAGTCTAGGAGTGGAATGACTGAACTACATTGATAACTCCTTATTTATCTTTTTTTTTTAAGATACTGATGGTTAAACCCAGGGCAATTCAATCATTAGTACCACTGAGCTGCATTCCCAGCCCCTTCTTATTTTTTTATTTTGAGGCAGTATCTCCCAAAGTTTCTGAGTCTGGACTTGAGCATGTGATCTTCCTGCCTTAGTGTCCTGATTGTTGGGATTACTGGTGTGCTCTACTGCACCTGGCTCTTAGTTAGCCTTTCAAGGAACTGCCATACAGTTTTCCAAAGTGAATGCACCATTTCCCATCCCCACCCCCATGTGGGACATTCATAATGACATAGGGGTGAAGGTTCAAATTCCTGCACCATCACCAGCGCGTACTGTGTGTCTTGTTCATTTCAGCCATCCTTGAGTGTGATGTCGCATCCTCTTTGCCTGCGTCTCAAATGCTGCCCTCAGCCCTTTTTCACTTGCTTTCCTGGGGCAGCTCATTCTTTTGTGGTTTTGGTTGTCATGTAGGTGTAACTGCTAGCAGAGGCACCCTTGACTCAGAACAGTGCTGGGGACACTGATAGATTCTTTCTCCTTCCATCCTCGTGTTTCTGGATCCAGTGCTGGGCATATACTATCGCCAGACAGGGCACGAGAGTATGAGGTTCCCCACTCTGAGTCCTCGTTGGGGTGATTCGCCAAGCCAGGCTCGTATTCTGTTCACCTCCTGTGGACTCTCGGTCTTCCTCTATGTCCCCAGCTGTCCTCAGACTTTTTTCAGATAACTGATCCTGTGGGTGAGCTGAGGCTGCTGATTGCTGCTTGAGTTTCTCCCAGATGATACCCTATTTCTAAATTCTGGGTTCTGGGGGTCACCTGCGCATAGTGACTGTACATGAATACAGAAACTATTTTCCTTCGGAACAACTTAGATTTCAAAAGAATGTTCATAAATATACATCTTCTAGTTGGATCAAGGTGACGTCTTTCCCTGCTTCCGTCGCTCCTGGGATTGACAGAGCTTTCATCCAGTGTGTTTAAGGCTCTGTAATTTGTAGATGAGCTCCTTCCTATTTTCAACCTGAGCAACCAAAGAGGAATAAGAAGGCCTAATCTGAAGAATAGTTTGTGGGAAGCCCTCCATGCAGTAGTCCCAGGAATACCAAAGTATCTGACCCATGGTCCTTAGCTAAGGATCCAGTTAACAAGACAAGTGGAAAAAGGATGCAGCTCACATTCATGCAAGTGAAAGCAGATAGCAGTTGTGTTAAGTGTGAGAGACAATAATGATCTTTTAAAGGATATAATTTGAATATATTGAAGGTTTTGTTTTTTGTTTTTTTTTAAAAGAGGGACAGCGAGCGAGAGACAGAGAATCAATTTTTATTTAGTTTTTCATATGGCTTTCATTGCTCTGACACTTCGTTGTGTATGTGGTGCTGGGGTTCAAACCCACATGCTCACACATGCTGGGCAAGCATAGTAACTGCTGAGCCACGGCTCCAGCCCTAAATTGAAGTTTTAAAGGTGGATGAATCCTAAGTGGTAATACCAGCCAGTCATCTGATAGGTGAGAGATTATGGCCCTGAAATTGAAGTGGCTGTCCAAGGCTGAAATACCAGGTACAGCTGAGAGCAAAGACTCGAACCCATGACTGCTGGTTCGCTGACCATATGTACACAGAAGTAACAGTAAAAGCTTTTTAGCAAGTATAGCTGTCCTACAGACCCCTAAACTTTCTTCTGGAAGGATCACCTCCTGGGGCTCATCTTTCCCACCTGCTTCTTTCCTGCCTGATGGCCAAAAGCAGATCTCAAGGGAAAGACTGGCAGTCTGAAATGCAAAACAGGACAGCCACAAACAGTATATTTTAATTTAGTGGCTTTGCACTTAAAATAGAACCTATATTCAGGCTGTGTACAGTGTGACCATTTTTTTCTTAAGGCAAACAAACATCATTGCTGAAAAATGTTCCACTTTGATCCGAAACACCATGTAGTCTGTCCCAGTACAAAATGACAGGTTTTCACACCGAAGCTGGAAAGTCTGGCTTTGGTTTTGAATTTGGTCTTTATTGGTTGAATGTTCAGAGTTCTGTGTGCTGAGACCTGGCATCAGAGGTTGTTTTAGGCACACTGAGGTCCCAAGTAAAACTCTCTATTTTCAGTGGCTGTCTTATTATGTTTTTGTGTTAAGATAATGTCAAATTACTAGACACTATTGCACACACCTGTAAACCCCAGCTACTTGGGAGGTTGACAAGGAGGATCACAAGTTTGAGGCCAACCTCAGCAACTTAGCAAGACCCTATCTCAAAAATAAGTAAATACATAAATCCATCAGTCAATCATTGGGCTGGGGATATGGCTCAGAGGTAGAGTGCCCTCCCCACCGGTTCAATCCCCACTACTACCAAGAGGGGAAAAAAATAATGTTAAATTAAAAAATACTTCCAGGCATGGTGGCATATACCTATAATCTCAGCAGCTCAGGAGACTTAAGCAGTTCAAAGCCAACCTCAGCAGTTTAGCTGACTCAAAACAAAAATTTTTTAAAAAGGACAGAAGCTATGGCTCAGTGGTTAAGTGCCCTTGGGTTCAATCCCTGGTATCCCCCCCCCCCAAAAATTGTCATATTGCCTACCCAGCTCTTTCATTCTGGAAGACTTTTGTTTCATTTTTAGCCCAGGTAAGATGGTATGCTTTTCAGAAGTTCTTTTCCTGAATAACAACTGAGTTCACTGTATTGCTATGGATACCTTATGTGTAAAGTGTATCAAGGAGTAAGTTTTGGAGGCTAAAAGTGGTCCAGAATCCCTAGGCCATTGTCGAACACTAAGGGCCTATTAGGGTTTGCCTGTGGGGAGCTGACGATGAGTTTCCACCTCTTAAATCCTCTGAGTTTCCTCCCCTCCCAGTAGGAGTGACTCTGGGAACATATGTTTCCAAACAATTTTATTTTTGGTCTAAATTCCATCCAGACATAGCACCCTGTAGAGAGAGCAGGAGTCCCCACACTGCCCAGGTCCTGACTCCTCTCCTGGGAGTGGGGCGAGGGATCCTCCCACACACTGGAGAATGGGGGAGGGAGGAATTGTTTTGTAATGGAGGGGGCAATTTGAACTAAGGGATATCCTGCTGAGGGACTTCTTTTTTCTTTTTTATTCTGACAAGGTTTGATCTTTGTCCAGTAACAAAGAGGTCTGCCGGGAGCCAGAATGCAAGAAACTAAAATACTTATATTGTCCTTAGTTTGTGAAGACTCCTTACCCAGAACCAGAACCTTCTGGGGACACCGGATGTTAACTGGATCTTTGTTAACATTGGTTTGACTGTGGAAGGGAGAGACCCATAAACAGTGAAGAGGGGAGTTTTCCTAAGGCTTTGTTCTGTAGCCACCAAAACCATTTTTTCTCCACATTCTTTATTGGTGCATTGCAGTTGTACATAATGATGGGGTTTGTTGTTACATATTCATACATGCATGCAATAGTACAATATAATTTGGCCAATATTCCTTCCCAGCCCTTACCCCCTCCCTCACCTCCTTCCAGCCACTGATCCCTTTCTTCTACTGATCTCTCTTTGATATTTTTTTATTTTTATTTTTTTACTTTTCCAGTTTCAAAGAGCATCTTTTGTGTTTATTTGTTTTAAAGGGGGGGGATGAGGAAGGATGAGGGAGGGAATCAGTTCCAATCATTTCTTCATCTGGCCTCTGCTTCTCTAGACACCCAGTTGTGTAGGAGGCGCTGAGGTGCAAACCCAGGTCCTCCCATGTGCCAGGCAAACTCTCCAACCACTTAGCCACAGCTCCACCCCATCAAAAAGCATCTTTGAAGCGACTGTTTGCAGATGGACCTTGAGGCACCAGCAGATAAGAGTTTACAGTTGGAACTAAACGCTAGTTAATGAAAACGGAACCAATGAAAGAGACAAACGTCACAACACAAACTAAGATGAGTGGCCTCAAAATGATGAGAACAGGAAATAATAAACACTGTGAATACAGTAGCTACCCTTTCCCATGCAAGATTTTGCTTTCTGTGGTGCTGGTTACCTGGGGTCAACCACACACACACAAAAAAAGTTAAATGGAAAATTACAGAAATAAATAATTCATAAATTTTAAATTGTGTACTATCCCACTCTGTCCCAACATGAATCATCCTTTTGTCCACTGTATCTACACTGTAAACTACTGTAGATACACTGTATCTACTGTAAACTACCCTCCTGTTAGTTACTCAGTGGCCATCTTGGTTATGATACTGAGTGTTGGGGTATCAGTGCTTCTGTTCAAGTAGCTCTTATATTTTAAGGTCCCAGAGTACAAGAGTAGTGATATTGGCACTTTTATTAAAATATATTGCTATAATTGTTCTTTTTATTATTAATCCCTTATTGTGCCTAGTTTGTGAGTTAAACTTTGTCACAGGTATACATGCATAGGGAAGAACATGGTACGTGTTGGATACTATCTGTGGCTTCAGACATCCACTAGAGGTCTTGGAATTATCCCTTACACATAAGGTGAGGCTACTGTAACCTATCTTTGATATTCTTCCCAGAGTTTAATAGGAGGATCATGTTGTTTTGGCTAAATTATAACCTGGGTTTTCTTAAAAATTTTTAAAATAACCACTGCGTTCATTTATTTATCCATTTGAAGCAGGAGTTTTGAGATAAAACTAGATTCCCTGCTTGGCCAATTTCCTCCTGGGTTCTTGTCTCACAACTTTGAAGAATAAAATCCACAATCACCGAAGGGAAGAGTAAAAGAAGTAGGATTAGTTTAGGCAAGAAGGTTTGAGAGGAGAGAGAACTCCCGCCATGTGGGAGGGGGTCTGGTAGCAGAAAAACCCGTTTTGTTGTGCTAGCTCAGAAGCTCACAGGGTTCTGGCTGGAGCATGGAGCTCTGTGTTTAAACTCTGTGTTAAACAGGCATTGAAACTCCACTGGGTTCACCCCCACCTTCCCTTTCCCCGCCTCTCTGGAACGGGGGCTGGAGGCTTCCCACAGGCAAACCTCAAGGTCTTTTCAGATGAAATGGGCCTTGATGGTGCTCACTGTGGTTTCTACCCATTGGTTTCAATGTGTGGTCTCTGCATTTGAACAAGACCTCAATGGGGCCATCACTTTTGATTGCTGACCATTGACCATTTTCATTCACCTTCCTTCACTCAAGTGTAGGTGCGTTATCTCTGGAGCACTGGACCTCATGTAGGGGAAAAAGAACAGTTTGGCACACTCTGTGTGCTTCGGTGTGTGCTAAGTGTGAACTCCACTAGCGAATGTTGGAGACAGTGGAGTCAGCCAGGCTCCATCTTCTGTTATGTGGGAATGCAGGAATGCTGCTCGTCTTTATCTAGAAACTTGAGTACTGCAAGGAGGTGGCTTGGAATAGGGCTGGTGTGCTGCCCTCTCCAGCTGGGTTGAGTGTAATCACAGAAGTCTGGTATTTCAGGGGTGTGGTATTTCAATTTCAGGGAAACAAGTTTCTGCAGTCTTCACATAAGTCTAAAATTATCTTTCAACATGCTGGCTTTCATCAGTGTGGGTTTTATTTTTAGTTGCACCGTCTGTATTTGTGTAACAGATGTGAGGACTTTTTCTGTTAGAGCTATTGAGGGCTTCTGAGCCATGGAAAGAGCCTAAGAAGCTCACAGACACCTTCACCCCATCCCCTTCTGCTGCCTCCAAAAGAAGACAAATTAAGAAGCTTAAATTGGTGCTCTAAAAATGACACGCAGAAGTAGTACAATTTGATTCACTTAAAGCCAAGGTCCATTTGAGGACAACTCTGGGGAAAGGAGAGGGTCTAATGGGAGAAAGACGTTGGGACAGCTCATCTCAGCTCTCTGCTGGTCCTTTTTGCTTCTGATCCTTGGAATAAGTTATCACCAGTTGTCACTTGCCTTTGAAATGTTAATTTTTACTTCAGCAGTGAACCATTCCCATAACTCCTCAGCTATTCTTCTGGATAGTGCAAGGGTGGGCAGTTTGCCTTTAAAGAGCCTGCTGGTGAGTGTGGCACAAAGGCAGCACAAAGGCAGCCCAAACAGCATGCCAACAAATGAGCATGGCTGTGTTCCAATAAAATACATAACCTGGAGGCTGGCTGGATCAGACCCACAAGCTGTTGTTTGCTGATTCCTGTATTAGACCTATGGTGGCTCTGTGCATTTCAGATGCAGCTATTCACCTTTCTTAAGGCAGTGGTCTAAATTGTTATTCTATGCTGTTACCAGAGTCTTTGGCCAAAGCCCTGACTCTGGGGGTCCCAACAAATCAGGTCTGGCCACTTGCCCCAGAATTCAAGTGGAAAAATGGTGAAAACCAGGAAAGGAACTTCAATCAACATTGTCGTATTTGGAAGTGAGGTTAAGTTTCTCAGCCCTGCCTTGGAGCCCAGTGCATTAGTACTGAGCTTTAGGTTTAAACAGAGGAAGAACTGGGATAGGGGTGAGAAGCATGCATGGTCAGGTAGTCTTAGACTGTGATCCGGTTGTCACTATCTCAGTTCTGATCAGAATCTTATCTGTGCCCCTGCTCAGGGGGTAATCTCCATTTGCTTTTCGGGATGTTTCTCTGTCAGATCTGTGATCCTGGAAGGTGGCAGTTTGCTGATTGCTTCTGCTGGGGGTTGGGGAGCAGTCTCCTCATGGGGATGTTCTGCTTCCAAGGCTCACTATTCCTAGACAGTGTACGGCAGTGACTGGAGACTCGGAGTTCCCCTCTCCAGTGGGTCTGGAACAGGACGTTGTAAAAGCTGGCAATCGAATGTCCTCCCAAATCTTGAAAACACTTTAGTTATTCTTACATTGGTGGCCTCAGTCTTGAAGAGGGATGAAATAGGTTAGGTAAATTTAGGGCTAATCAACCTTGTATTACAGCTTATAGACGCTCCGTAAGTGTGCAGTTTACTGACGTGCAGAGCTGAATAGGAATCTGATCCAAATAAGCAGGAAGATTGACAGAGAATGAAGATGCCAAGCGTTATCCTGCTTTAAGTTACCAGCTGGGCATCTGCAGGCCAAAGCGAACTCAGTCTCCCCCAAGTTCCTGTTATCAAACCCCATGCTGAAGTACCAGTGTTCTAACTTAGGTTGTGGGTAGTGACTGGGTGAACCCAGAGATTCAGACCAGGCAGGAATAATGCAGCAATAAATTTAGAGTGGTGCACTCAATGGTACATGTGCTTTTTTTTTTTTTTTTTTAAAGCTTGGGATTATGGCATTTTGAAATGAATAGAAACTCATTTATAGGTAAAACAAATGAATATTTTTATGTATCCAAATCAAGCATTTTTGTCACAGCAGAGTGGGGAGCTAAAGCTCCAAACCTTAAGTTCCTGTGCTCGGACAAAAGAAAATTTAAAGTCACACACAAAAAGCCAAGCAAGAGAATTTTATTACAAGTGAAAGTAAAATGAAAGTACAAGAAGGCTTAAGCAGAGAGTGGGTCATCTCCCCAGAGCAGAGAACAACAAAGGAAACAGTGTTGCTTCCAAATTTATTATTGCAGGTGTGCCAGGAAACTGGCTTCCACTTTCTGTGCCCTTTACCAATCCGATGTTTAACTCCGTCACATAAGGCGGGGCTGTATTTGACCCTAGTTGGTCCTCTCTAGAACTGTCAGGGTGGTCATCCTATTGTGTATGTGCGTGTTGGGGGAGGAGAGCTTCATCTATAAGTCAGTCCTAAGTTAATGCAGGTGCTGGAGTCAGGGATTTGGGCAGACTTTGTCTTTGTGTGCCTGTACTATTAATGAAATTCCCGTCTGAAGTACACTGAGAAATTTATGGCCGTAAATCCTAACTTTACAGTGACCTCAGTAGACCCTGTCAGGAATAGCCCCATTGATCTTACTTTCTTGACCTATTTCTTAATTGGCTCCTTTTGTTTCTGTTTATTCTCAGGGTTTGTGCACCTGTTATTTTTCCATAAGTAACTCAATAGTTCATTGGCCTTAAAAAGCAATTTAAAGAAAACCCATGAGCTGTGGGAAAAGACGAACTCTGTTACACTGCTAGTGGGACTGCAAACTTGTTCAGCCACTATGGAAAGCAGTGTGGAGAATCCTCAAAAAATTAAGGATGGAACCACCTTACGACCCAGCTATCCCACTCCTGGGTATTTTCCCAAAAGACTTAGAATCAGCGTATTATAGTGATGTGGCTTCCTCAATGTTTATAGCAGCTCAATTTACTATAGCTAGATTATGGAGCCAACCCTGATGCCCCTCACTTGACGAGTGGATACAAAAGCCTTGCTACATATATACAATGGAATACTACTTGGCCATTAGAGAAGATGATATTATGGCTTTTGATATCAAATGGATGGAGATGGAAAGAATTATGCTAAGTGAAGTATCCCAATCTCAGAGACTCAAGGGCCGAATGTATCTCCCATCTGTGGAAGCTAGAATACATGGGGAAGCAGTAGGTTAGATGGCTAAGCTAATAATAACTCCAAATTGTATGATTCTCAGTGTAATAGGGGGATGGCTCCCTAGGATACTTGGAGGCGTAGGGAGGGGGAGAGGGGAGGGTGATTGAAGAACTCCTAGGAGACTGGAGAATGGGAATATGGGGGAACCGTCTCAGAAGCAGAAGTCATTCCTCCACGAGATACCCATTTAATGCATGAGTTCTTCTGGGGGAAACTGCAACAGGTGAAACCCAAGGTGGTCATCCATGATTGGGCATTACCCCTGGATAACAAAGTATATATACATTGGTTACTGATGGTTTGATAATGTTTCCCCCTCAATTGTATCTCTATATACTTCTAATAGAAAGAAAGAAAGAAAGAAAGAAAGAAAGAAAGAAAGAAAGAAAGTTATTGTTATTATTATTATTATTATTATTATTTTGGTGCTGGGGATTGAACCCAGGGCCTTGTGTATTCTAGACAAGTGCTCCATCATTAAGCTATCTCCTCAGCTCTTAGTGTAGATTTTAAACATTGTATTCCCTGCTTGTATCCGCCTAAACTAGAGTAAGGCAGCCATGCATATATGTGCATTTGTATCTAATGTGTGACCATTGTATTCTAGGTTCACACATTGGAGAAGAAAGTTATCTTATCGCTTAGGCTCTTAGCAGTCCTTGAATGTTTGCATTTCCCTGGTTTCCAGGCAGGCCTTACCTCCTTCTTTCTGCATTCCTCTAGGAGGGTATCTGCTCCCATTGGTGACCTGCTTTGCTGGCTACTCCCAATTTTTATCTCTAGTCCAGCTCCCTTTCTGGAATGCCCTTGTTGAGCCCTCTGCCCACACTTCCTGTTGGTACAGGCTCCTCCATCGCAATCTGCCATTATGTGATTTACTGCCCAAAACTGTTTGGCTGTCATTCCTTTCCAAAACTGGCTTGCCAACCTTGAAACCAGGATTCCTACTCCTGAGTTCCTCTACCTTTTTCGGAGACCACATCAAATCAAGTAGGACTCTTCACTTTTGGCCCAGTCCTCACGCTGTTGCCTCATTCAAAAGCTGTGTAATTCATCACTGGGATTCACTCCTATTTCTTCTCCAAGATCAATAACTAATGTGGTTCTTGTTTGCATATTCTACTGCAGTTTTACCTGATTCTCTTAGCAGAGGTTGAAATTCACTAAATCCATTCTGCTTCTGTGGAAGAGCCCCCTTCTTCCCGTCTTGGTCCTTTGTGATTTGACTTTGGACTGAAAGCTTGAACAGTTGGATCAGAGTCATTTTCTTGCTGTTTAATCACCCCTCCTCGCATGCTGTTGAGGCTCTGAAGACTTATTGTTAGGCAACTCGAACATCCTGGTCTGAGAGGTGGCGAGGTCAGGTAAAACCAGAATCTAATTTTATTTCCTCTTTCTGACTTTAATAAGAACACAATGTGGACTTTTCTTTTAAAGATGTTCGGATACAAGCAAAAGAGAAGTGAGTATTGGTGTTGTTACTGTATTTTAAATATAGCCCCCAGATCCTAAGGCCTCAAGGATGGTGACTGACTGAGCAAAGAGCCCTGGCTGTGGCAAGAGGTCCTCAAGGAAGGGAGGAAGCTGGTTCAGAGTTATCTGTCACACAGCTGTTGTCCACTGGTGGGCAATAGGCAGACACAGACCCTGAATTTTACAGAGAAAATAAACTCACCAGGAAAGTTTGAAGAGGCTGACAGTGTGGTTCCCATCTTTCCAAGTGAGGAATAAACAACATACAGATCTTGTTCTTCCAGTTTGGTGGGCTTGATTTGTTACTCATGCTGAGCTGTCTTAGACTTGGTGTCACTGGATGTGCTAGAAAGTTGATACATGAAGTGTATGAATAATTGGGTTTGCTAGTATGGCTTTTTCATCTCTCAAGTCATACTACATTATAGAACCATGACTCTCACCTTTCGACTTCTGTAAGAACCACTCCCAAAGGCTACACTCTTTTCTAAATTTGTAGCATCTGGGGCTTCTGGCCATATAGTTCCTCTTCACTTACTTCTTCATATTTATTTGCATGAGATTGATATTGGCTTGGGGGGCATTGCTAAGCATCTCTTCTTTGTGGGTAGAATGGTGTGGACCTTCTTCAGGCTTCCTTCTCCTTGAACTTAATTCTTGTGTTCATGTTTTGGAAATGTTTTCCCATATTTATGAGTTCAGGTGACTAGGTAAAAAGACAGCTTTTTAGAATTCAGTTCTCATGGATTCTGAAGAGGAAAGGACTTATCTTTATTGAAATCCAGTGAATCCTTGGTAGAGGGAATGGAGTATGCTCTGAGCTCCGAGATGCCCAATTCCCCATGTTTAGGTCAGTAGTCCACGCAGTGTGCCCACCTCCTTCTCATGGAAGTTTCAGTAAGTTTACTTAGTGACAACTGTGGCTTAGGAACGGTGGCAAGCACTTCAGAAAGATTATCTGATGTAATGCTCAAGATAACTCCATGAGATGATTTCGTTTTACAGATGGAGAAATTGAGACGGGGTGGGTGGGTTTAACGTACCCAGGCTAGCAATGGAGTCAGGGTTACAAGTCCATGTGGACTATTTATTCTGAACTTGACGGTTTGTGGCTTTAAGGTTGGTTGCTTTGAGGGTAGGGAGGAAACCCCTTGCTTCTTAGGGAGGAAACCCCTTGCTCTCAGAAGCATGCACTGAAACAACACAGAGTCAGTGTGAGCCCGGCTTGCAGGCCATGTCCTTGGATGCCCAGACCAGACTTAAGAGGCAACTCCCCCGCGGTGTGGAATCGGTGTGTGATGTCTGTTTTCTTTCTCCAAAACTGAGATGGAGCTTGGAACAACAAATATTTAATCAGTGCAAATTCCTTTTGCTAAAATCCTGTCTGCTTGCTCAACTAGGAGGTTCTTTGCCTAAAAATACCTACCACTTACTGAAGGCTGAATGTGCTAAGTTGCCCACAGAGCGTAAGGGGGACTGGGTTAGTATTGGGAGCAGGGGGTTATTTGCCTACTTTTATTTTGGATGAAGCGTGCGATACCACACACTCACCCTTGGATGAGCCCAAGCGGCTCTGGGCACAGTTGAGGAGCGCTGGACTAAACACAGAGGGCTGTGTGGGTGGTGGTTAGAGGGAGAAGGAAAGGAGAGCAGTGGTTTTGGTGGGGAGGTGGAGAAGAGGGTAAAAGTGAAAGATGGGCTAGTGTTGATAGAAAAGGCATATTTTAGTGGGGGGGTTAGGAATTAGTCTTGCTTATAGAGTAAAGAGACAGGGAGAGAAGAAAAAAATGGATTACAGAACAATAAATCCCATAAATAAAATATCCTAATAAGTATGATCATGTAGTTTTTCCTTTATGAATATAGCTTTTACAGATTTAAAGCAGTACTACCTCCTTGTCACCAGTACTGCTCATTATAGATGTGACTTGTTTTGGGTTAGAGTCCCTGAAACGTTCGTTTTGTGCATGGGCCCCCGTTGCTTCAGTATCTGAAGACTTTAACCATGCTGGGTACTCACGCACATTACAGCACAACTAAACACACAGACTCCTTCAGCAAGCACTCCTGTGACTTCCCTCATTATCTGCATGGGGGTGCTTCCTGTGTCTTTGTGTTCAGTCCTAATTGCTGCTGGGAGGCAGTGTCCAGGCCAGGTGTTTTCCAGGGTGATGCCCTAGGGTGCCCCGAACTCTGTAGGTTAAAAAACAAACTCCCGGCCACCCTTCCACCTTTTCTGGTTGTGCTCCCCCTCTATCTCAGATAGCAAAGTGTTAGAACAGAAGACCCCTCTCCCCAATCCTTCACTTGATAGTACCCACCAACTGGAAATTCTGCCTGCCCCTGGCTGACCCTCTTATCTGTCACTCGTGACTTTCAGACTTGTCCTGATGCCTTGGATCTGCCCCTTCCAAACGGTTCTCCCTTTGCACACACACATGTTGCACACACATGTTCTAGCTTTCACAGTGCTTAGCCCTTCCCTACAAAGTGTGGGTCAGGCATCCAAGATGCAATTACCTGGCCTTTCCCAACAAGATTGCGTCTTCTCTAGCTTCCTCTCTTGCCAAAGAATAAATTTTTAGGATAAGTTTGTCCTATGCAATATAGTCTATGTATCAAATATTGTATGGGGCATACTTAACACTAAAACATTATTTGTTGTTTATCCCAAATTTAACTAGTTATTCTGTATTTAATCTGGTAACTGTATGTGCGCACGTTAGTGTCATACAGAAGTTCAAACTTTTCCTGAGGGTTTTACTATGTGGCCCTATAGCTCCTGGGGTAAAGATTAGGCTCCACCTCACTGCTCCATATATGTTCAACTTTGAAGGAAGACAGAAGAAAATTCCATTTTCAAGAGCTCTGAGTGAGATGACAGTTTTTAAAAGAGAAGTGGAACAACAGACAGGGAATATACAGATTTGGTTAGCCTCTGTTAGAAAGCTAGGGGCAGGGGCAGCCTCCCTTCTCAGCCTCCTTGGCCTCTGTGCAGTGGCCACCCCTCAGCCTCCACTCTCAGCATGAGGAAGTTGCTCTTAATTTCAGAGGGGTCCCCTACTTCAGTCTGTTTCAAGTGTTTGATACATTTCAGTCTATGAAATAAGCTGGCAATAGATTAATGGGTTAAAAAAATGACATACAAAATGAACCTGCTTCTGCACTGGAGCCACTCAAGGTGTGAGACTAAAGGAAAAGGCTAGATGGTTGAAGTTTACAGGTATCTTGTATTACACAAAAGAGTAGGGGTTTGGGGATTTTGCAGAGGGGGTGGCAACATAAAACAAGGGGGATTCAGTAGAGGAACTGGTTTGGGACAAGGCCTTCTTAACTATGTAGAGTTTCCCAGCTGCAGCCTCAGAACACTACCTGTGCTCCCCTCTGCCTGGCCAGGTTCAGAACCACCGCCTCTTATCTCTTCTTCCTGTGAAAAGAGCTTTCCTAGACATGATGGGCATCTCAGAACAAGCTTCTGTTTGTACCTGTTGCTTAGATGCTAATGTGGATAGATGGAAATCTCTTAAAGGACAAATTTTCAGAAACTGTCTGCAGTTTCTTTTGAAATATGTCAGAGAAAAGCATTTGGAGGGGATGTTTACTCTCCCATTGTAGCCTGGTCATATAATTACAGTGGCATCTGTTTATGGCCTCTGCCTTGTTCTGATATAAAGAATTGGCAATTTTAGGAATTTTCTGAGAACTAAACATCAGACAGTTCTTTATCATCTTTCAAAGCTATGCTCAGGGGGTCTCAGACACAATGCATTTCTGCCCAAGCCTCTTATTCACAGTGAGAGTGTTTAGAAACAGGTTTCAGATTCAGAGGAAGATTTTGATTATTCTGATAATGAAAATAGGTTTTACATTGAAAACTTCTAATTGGACGAGAACTAATTATTATCAATGTTTTTCAGAAGATTAAAACCCATAAATAAAAAGGTACAATAGATCAAGAAAAACCCAATTAATAGCCAATTCAGAGAAAAATACAGAAGGCTAGAAATTTAAGAAAAAATTCTGAACCTTACGTGTTATTGAAGACTTACATCAAAATGAAATACTAATTTTTAGCCTCTCTGTCTCCTGTACTCTTCCTCTGACATACACTCCCACCTTATAAAAAATTTGTTTTGTTGTTTTTATTTTAAGACAGGGTCTAAGTTGTCTGGTGGGCCTTGAACTTGTAGTCAATGTAGGAATTATTATTATCTTTTTAAGAAATGTTTTAAGGGCTGGAGCGGTGGCTCAGCGGTTTCGGCGCTTGCCTGGCAAGCACGAGGACCCGAGTTCAAACCCCAGCACCACGTACACAACTGAGTGTTGGAGCAACTAAGGCCATGTGAAAATTTAAATAAAATTGTTTCTCTCTTTCTCTGTCTCTCTCACTGTCCCTCTCTCTTTAAAAAAAAATGTTTTAAGATAGGTGGACAGTGAGAGAATCAGTTTTATTTAATTTTTCATGTGGCCTTCGTTGCTCTGACACTTTGTTGTGTACATGGTGCTGGGGTTCAAACTCGGGTCCTCATGCATGCCAAGGCAAGCTCCTTCACCTCCTCTCCAGCTCAGGATTTTGTTTAACAGGGAAAGAACTCCATGACTTACTGTTAATTTGAGGAAAAAAAGAAAGAAAGAAACATATTGCAGAACATTTGTACATTTCCTTCCTTCCTTCCATCCATCCATCCATCCATCCATCTTTTACTGTGTTGGAGATCCAACCCAGGACCTCATGCATGCTAGGCAAGCACTTGACCACTGAGCTACATCTCCAGCCCAGATCGATCGATCTTTCTTTCTTTCTTTCAGAGAGAGAAAGAGAGAATCAATTTTATTTAGTTTTTCATGTGGCCTCCATTGCTCCAGGATTTCATTATGTGAATGGTGCTGGGGTTCAAGCCGTGTCCTTGCACATGCCAGGCTAGTACTATAACTGCCAAGCCACCACTCCAGCCCCATCCAGCCCAAATCTTTTTAAAAAGCTCTTCATATATGTCTATTATACGTATAGAATCATATGTGTATATGTGTGTTGTGATTAGGTATACACATATTTATATATGTGAACTAATAAAATTCCCCTACCCACAAAGTTATTTACTCTTCTAAAGAGGAGGGTGACATTTTGGTGTATTAGTGAAAATAATCTCTCCCTTTTTATTCTATGTATTTATACATTTCAAGAAAAGTATACTGGGGCTAGAGTGGTGGCTCAGTGGTTAGAGCTCTTGCCTGGCGTGTGCAAGGACCCAGGTTCAAACCCCAGCACCACATACACAATTAGATGTCTGAGAAACAAAGGCCAGATGTAAAAATAAATAAAATAAAATTGATTCTCTCTTTCTTTCTCTTTAAAAAAAGAAAAGGAAAAAACTTAACTCCTGTTTTACAAATGCAATGAAAATTTTAATGCTGAACTTAAACCTTTTGGGGAGAGTAAAGACTGAATGGTACGCTAGGAGACTATCTTTAAAAAAAAATTTCAGAGAAAATTAAGAAAAAATCTTCAGAAGATTTTATTCTTCAGTCTATTTTGTTATACACAGGATCCTTTTCCACAGTGAATTTTAACTTGGGCTGAATGAGCGTTGCATGACAGTCACTGTCTAACCCCATCACGCACCCTCACCCGATCCCCGCTCCAGGACTGAACCCAGGGGCTCTTCACCACTCACTGAGCTACACCCCACCCCTTTTGTATTGCTTGTTTTTGAGGCAGGGTCTTACTGAGTTGCCCAGGCTGGCCTTATCTTGTGATTCTCCAGCCGCGGCCTCCTGAGTAGTTGGGATTACAGGCGCGCACCACTGAGCCCATCTTTTCTAACCCAGTTTTAACACTCAGCTCTTCTGCACTCTTTTTTGTCAGATTCCTTTTTTTGAAGATATTTGCAAAGGCATCAAAGCTGGTGACACCTGTGAGACGCTGGTGGGGTATTCCGCGGTGTACAGAGTCTGCTTTGGAATGGCTTGTTTCTTCTTTCTCTTTTGCCTGCTGACCTTGAAAATCAACACCAGTAAAGGTTGTAGAGCTCATATTCACAACGGGTGAGTCCTCCGGGGGTTGCCTTCTCCTTCCGTATGGTAGAGACAATGTTCCAGGGTCTCTTCTACTCCTGGAACTGTTAGCCGCTCTCCCTCTAGTCTACCCTGACTTTTGATGAAGGTAAAACTTCTGTTTGGCACCCAGGGGCCTCAGACCTAGAATGACGTTTGTAACCCCTAGCGCGGTGATGAAAAGTTCAGTGGAGGCAGAGTTAATTTCTTGTACTAAGACCTTCCTCCAGGTCATTTCCACTCCTGCAGTGAAGTGGTGTTTTGCACAATTGGACGGTGTTCCAAGCGTGTCTAATTATGAAGAAAGGCATTCTTCAGTCACTTAATTACTTCCCCTCGATTTGGAGAGAACATTAGCCATGGCAGAGTCATGGATTGACATGCCACCTTCCAAGAGGTCTTTTGTCCTTCTTTGAATAACATTTAAATACATTTCCTCTTTTTTTTCTCCTCCCAGCTTTTGGTTCTTTAAACTTCTGCTGTTGGGGGCCATGTGCTCAGGAGCTTTCTTCATTCCAGATCAGGAGACCTTTCTCAAAGGTACAAGTCGGGTATTTGGGGGCACCTATTTATTTTGTTTTTATCCATTTTATGAAATTGTTCAAAGGGGTAATCCAGGGTGCCTTTGATATTTTGAATTATTTTCTTTCGGCCTAAATAAATAAATCATGCCTTACCTGCCCACACTATATCCCTTCCACCCCTTCTTTCTGTGTCCCATGTCTAGGCAGCCTGTAAGAGGACTTCTGTTACTCTGCAGGCTGACGAATTAAAATGATAATTTTAAGGTTATTGGCCTGAAGAGAAAATGAGTCAGTTAAAATTTGTTTGAAAGCCAATTTGAAATGTCAGCTTGACCCCATCAACCCACAGAGACCTTGTTCCTCTGAGCAGTGTCATAGGAAACAGCCACACAAAACACAGAGCCTTTTAGCAATGAAGATGGAATGTGGAAGGTGACCTACAGTCTGTACTGGGAATGGAACCCAGGGGTTCTCTACCACCCAGATATACCCCAGTCCTTTTATTTTGAGACAGGGTCTCACTGAATTTCTACTGAGTTGCTGAGGCTGGTCTCAAACTTGTGATTCTCCTGCCTCAGCCTCAGAGTAGCTGGGATTATAAGTATGTTTGTCCTCTGTTTTTAAGCTTACTTTCTATGAAACTATGTAACATTGAATTAGATTTCTTATTGATAGAGCCCAACAAATTTCTTCCTTTTTTTTTTTTTTTTTTTTATAAAGAGAGAGGGACAGTGAGAGAGACAGAGAAAGAGAGAAACAACTTTATTTAGTTTTTCACATGGCCTTAGTTGCTCCGACACTCAGTTGTGTACGTGATGCTGGGGTTTGAACCCGGGTCCTCGTGCTTGCCAGGCAAGCACCGAAACCGCTGAGCCACCGCTCCAGCCCCATTTCTTCCCTTTTTTACCCCCTTCAGTACTAGAGATTGGACCCAAGAGCATTTTACCTCTAAGCTATATCCCCAGACCTTTTTGTATTTTTTATTTTGAGACAGGGTCTTTAGTAAGTTCAAGGCCAGCAAGGCCTTGAGCTGGAGATCTTCCTGCCTCAGCCTCCCATGTCACTGGGTGATATAGGCACCATGGTGGTGAACCCACCTAATTTCATTTAGCATGACATCTTTAGCCAAAACAGTGCCCCCTTCTTCATAGGAGGTAGGGTGGGAGGGGCCATGAGACCCTGAATTTCAGTGGTTCAGAACACTGTGTTCAAATGGATTCACTGTCCTAATTAAGGTCTTAAGAAACATTCACATTGTATCATTTCATAAGGAACAGCCTAAGTCCCCTGATAATTTTATCAGTTAAGTTTTAGGATCATATTAGTTTTTCATAAGAATGTTGTATCCAAGTCTTGCTTTTACCTATAAACCATTGGAACTAGTTTTTTTATTTTCCAGAGATACTTTTAGGTATGCCTAGCTATTTAGGATAGTATGTCTAGAATGACAAGAGACCTGGAAGCCCTCATATCAGCTTGGTTGCTCCAGAACCACATGGCCTGTGTTCAGATCCCAGCTGTGCCTTTTACTGTCTCTGAGGCTTTGTTAACTCAAACAGCCTCTTAGTTTTTACCATCTGTAAAGCAAGTGAGTTTAATAACAGTGCCTCTCTTACTTGATTGTATGGGAAATGACATGTGTTACAGGTACAATCAGCATTTTGTAAAAAGTACTACTTTCCTTTGAGCTGAACACGTGGACTGCTCCTAATTGGCTCCTCATGGTCTTTTGCAGCCTGGCGCTACGTGGGAGCCGTTGGAGGCTTCCTCTTTATAGGTATCCAGCTCCTCCTGATCGTGGAGTTTGCGCATAAATGGAACAAAAACTGGTACGTGACTTTATGAGAAGCTTCCAAGCCTGCTCACTCAGAGAAACTGCCTACCGTCGAGAAGGGCTGTGAGATTGGCAGTCTCTTGCACCAAAAACAATTCAATTTGTGCCAGCACTTTCTTCACACCTGTTCTTCGACCTCTCCATCTACCCTTCTCCACTACTGTTCTCCCTTTTTGTGTGCGTGGCACTGGGAATTGAACCCAGGGCCTTGCACATGCTAGGCAGCTGCTGCGTGACTAAGCTGCATCCTCACCCTCCAGTGCTGCTTTCTGTCCTTTCTACCCTTCCCTCAGGAACATCATTTCCCCACTTTTTGATGCTCTTCTCTGTGCCTTCTTGTTTGGGCTCTGTCGACCGACCGATGGTGTAAGTTAGCCGCACTGAATCCATTGCTGGTACCTGTTGGTCCTGGCTCTGTGCTTTTTCTTGTTGCTGTAAGCTTAGTTACACTTCATCTTCATTTTAGGTTTCTATCCTTATAAAAAGAAACAAAAATACTATGGAGCTAAAGATTCATCTTCTGCAAAGTGTATGAGATGAGATAGGATGGTTCTCTGTTTTTGTTTTTTTTTTTTTTTTGGTTGTTGTTGTTTTAGTGGTACTAGGAGTTGAACCCAGGAGGGTCCCCTGTCTCTAAGCTACATCCCCAGCCCTGTTATTTTTTATTTTGAGACAGCCTCTCGCTGAGTTGCCTAGATTGGCTGCCAACTTTTGCAATTCTCTCTTTTTTTTTTTTTTTTAAGAGAGAGAGAGAGGGACAGTAAGAGAGGGAGAATCAATTTTATTTAGTTTTTCATCTGACTTTTATTGCTCCGACCCTGTGTTATGTATGTGCTGCTGAGATTCAAACCCTCATCCTCGCACATGCCAGGCAAGAGCCATAACTGCTGAACCACTGCTCCTGCCCTACTTTTGCAATTCCTTTGCCTAGGCCTTCTGAGTAATTGGGATTATAGGCATGTGCCACTACACCCAGCTTTAGTTCTCTCCTTTAAAAAAAATTTTTTTTTCATCTCAACTTCCCCAAAAGGGTAAGACCCCTTCATTAGGATGATTTGTTGTCCTACCTTCAAAAGTCATTTTACCTTTTCAAAAGATGACTCTTTTGTAAGTGCCTTGACAAGAGAATTCATATCCCAGGTTGAATGAGAAGTAGCCCCACTATTAATAGGTAGTTTTTTCTTGCTGAGCCACATTGAGGAAATGACAATCAGCAGTCCAGCCCTATGAATTCTAAGGTGAAGTTTACTCTTTTTGTGATTTTGGTGTTTTGTTTTATTTTGTTCTTTCTTATTTTGGACAAAGTACTTAACTGCTCTTACTTTCTCTGTTTTTTTGTTTTTTTATTTTTTTCAGTTTTATAGTACTAGGGATTGAACCCAGGGTGTTTTGGTCCGCATTTTTGGTGCTGTGACTAAAGGACTTGACAAGAACAATTTTAGGAGGAAAATGTTTACTCAGGGGCTCATGATTTCAGTGCATGGAAGGCCACCTCCACTCTTTGGGGCTTGAGGTGAGGTTGAATGTCATGGTTGGAAGAGTGTGGTGGAGCGGCAGAGCTCAGAGCTCAAGGTGTCACATCAGGAAGCAGAGAAGAGAGAGAAACTCTATGCCATATACAGAATATGTACCCCAAAGGCATGCCACTAATGACCCACCTCGTCCAGCCACGCCCTTACCAGCTGACAGTTGCCAGTTAATTCCTGCAAGAGGATTAACTCACTGATTGGGTCAAAGCTTTCATAGCCCAATCGTTTCACCTCTGCCTTCCCAAATTGTCACACATGAGCTTTTGGGGGACACCTCACATTCAAACCATAATAACACAGGTTCACTACCACTGAGCTACATCCCAGTCCATTTTTTATTTTTGAGACAGAATCTCACTAAGTTGTCTAAGCTGGCTTCTAACTTGAGATCCTCCTGAATACCTACGATGACAGGGATGTGCCAGTACCTGATTTTATTGTATTTTTGTTTTCAAAATAACCCCTTCTTATACCCAATAAGGCATTTGTTCTTTTGTAGATTTTATGGGCATCATTTTGTTTTATATTGAATTTTGAAAAACAAATCAAAGTGCCATATGAAGGAGTCTTTTAAATTAGAATAAAGCAAAACAAAACACACTGTCCAAAATCTCTTGGTATTTTTATTTGAAAATACTCTTCAGCTTGGTAGTTCTTGTATTTTTGTTTTTCAAAAATCAAATGATGAGATGCATTTGCAGGGATACAGAAGTAAAATAATAGTGGCCAAATATCATCAGTTTTTAAAATGTTTACAACACACTATATAAACATAACAAATAGTACTACTGATGTGTTTTGATATATTTTTTAAAATCTTAATTATTCAATTATGTGGATTTTTAGGATTGAAATGTGCCGTTCTATAAGTTATTACATGCCGTCTACTTTCTGAGTCTTCCTTGAAATACAGTGATTTATGTTGTAATGTCTCCCAGATCTTGTTTGGAGGCAACAGATGGATGACTGTAGTTTTATGTGACCCTATTTTCTCATTTGTACAGATGAAATAGTTATAATATATTGGAAGTGCATTTTAATATCACTCCCCAATAATTCTTTTTTTTTTTTTTTAAGAGAGACAGTGAGAGAAAGAAAGACAGAGAGAATCAATTTTTACTGAATTTTTCACATGGCTTTTGTTGCTCTGACACTTAGTTGTGTACGTGGTGCTGGGGTTTGAACCCGTGTACCTGCATATGCCAGGCAAGTGCCGTAACCGCCAAGCCACCGCTCCAGCCCCTCCCAATAATTCTTAATGTATGTACTTTCACCGTGACTTTTTAAAGTAAGCATGTCATCTGACAGTTTTCACAGATACACTTAAAGGAGGGAACTGGCTGGTAAAATATTAGCACCTTAAATACTGAGGGCCTGATTTGCCCATGAAATAGCCAGTTCCCCTGAGAATACTTGGGCTTCTTCACTCTAACTTCAATGCTTTCTTTGATTCCGAAGCTATTTTCTGGAACTAATTATTGATGCCAGCACTTTGGAAGAGTTTGGTTGTTTTGAAAACTTTTTAGAAACTACTTAGTAAAAATAGCTTAAGAGTTTTGCAACATGGGGTGGGAGCGGTGGCTCGGCAGTTTCAGCACTTGCCTGGCAATCGCAAGGACTCGGGTTCAAACCCCAGCACCACATATACAACTAAGTTTTGGAGCAATGAAAACCTTGTGAAAAACTAAATAAAGTTGTTTCTCTCTGGAAAAAAAAAAAAGAGTTTTGCAACAAATAATGTTGCTGTTGTTCTGACTTTGAGACCAAAATCCCAACAAAACCCCCTTTTGTCAACACATTTATAGTTGCTTCTTTAAGATTAGGAATAAGCTAGGAAGCGCACTGATACTGCGGTTTTCTTTTGCATCTATCTAATTTGGTAGTCTTTTTGCTCTGTGTTTTTTTGTAATGCTGGGCGTTTTGGGGTTTTGTTTTGTTTCATGTACTGGGAACTAAACCCAGGCACATTTTCAGCCCTTTTCTCTTTTTTATTTTGAGACCAGGTCTTGCTAAGTGGCAGTGGCTGAGCTTGACCTTGCGCTCTTCCTTTCTCAGCCTCCTGCATTGCTGGGATAACAGGAATGTACCACCACACCTAGTTGCTGTGCTTTTTAACCTTGCTTCCTAGGTTAATCTAGAAACTGTGCTTCAGATAGCACAACCAAAGTACTTTTCCTTTTTTTTTTTTTATCAGAGCACTATAGTTATACATAGTACTTGGGTTCATTTTAACAAAATCATACACGCATGGAATTGATTTCAATTCCTGTTTCCACTACTTTCCCACCTCCTCTCCTTTCTCTACTCCAGCTGATCTTCCTTTCACTTTTTATTTATTTTTGATTGGTATTTTCTACATATACATAAAGGCGAAATTCCCTGTGATATATGCATTTAATGTGATTTTGTTAAATTCATTCTGTATTTCCTCCCCTTTCCTGTCCCTCCTCCTCCCTGTTGATCTTCTCCTGCTATTCCATTGATCTTCCCTGTATCTTTGTGATATCCAGTGCTCCCCCCCACCCACCACCATCTTTCCCTTATTTTTCTTTGGCTTCCATGTATGAGAGAAAACATTTGGCTGTTGATTTCCTGAGTCTAGTTTATTTCACTTAGCGTGGAGGTCTCCAATTACATCCATTTACTGACAAATGCCATAATTTCATTCTTCTTTATGACTGAGTACATCTCCATTGTGTACGTATACCACATTTTCTTGGGTCATTCATCTATTGATGGATATCTGAGCTGATTGCATTCTCCTTTTCTTTTCTCTTCTTGTAAATATATTGAGAAGGAGAAGATCCCAAAGCAGTAGGTCAGAAATGCCATGGAATTGGAAGCCAGGAGAATGTAAATTTTAGTGTTGCTTATCCTCTAGCTTGCAATTTCACTTTAGCTGTATCATTTGGCCTCTAACCTCAATTTAGTTATTGTGAAATATTGTGATTGGGTTGATTTTTTTTCCTAGCTCAAATTCTGTTATTTGAAATGTCAATTCTATCTCACAATTGAAATACAAGAAAGTAGGTAGTATATTCATATATTTCTGAATGTACTAGATCTTAAGTTCACTCTGTGGGGTTTAGTTTAATCCTAACCCTACTCAGCCTGAGCCCAGCTGACACCCCCAGCCTGGTGCCTATATGCTGCTGCATCCCTGCTTGCCTGGTCCTTTTTTATTCTCCATCTCAGAGCGTCACATTTAGGGAACAAACTTTCTGGAGTATTATCTGTATGCCAGACAGCACTGTGGTTGGCATGGAGAGTATTAAGATAAATAAAGCATAGTCCTTACTTGGGCTGTCTCTAAAAACCAGAGGACATCAGGAACATCAAATGAAGTTGGAGTAGCAGGAGCAGCAGCCTCCCTACGAACATTGCCACCTAAAGTGATTTTTTTTTAACAGGTGACAATCTTGACAGTTTACACCTGTCATTTTCTATGCACCATTCTCAACAGAATAGTGTCAATGGCAGTATTGCAGGGAACAACACCGGGGAGCTTACATTCTCCCAGGGGGTGGGGAGGAGGTAGATAATCAACACAGAATCAAGCAAATATGAAATAGTTGCATTGGCAAAAAATAAAAAATAAAGCTGGAAAGGGTTTGGGGGAGCAGGGCAGGCTATTCTCTTGTGAGTGAGATCCTGAGGCAGGACTCAGCTTGGTCTTACACTTGCTGGATCCCTTTAAAGAGCAATGGGTGGGGCTGGAGCAGAGGCTCAGTGGTTACAGCGCTTGCCTAGCATGCAGAAGTACGCAGGTTCAAACCCCAGCACCAAGTACACAGTGAAGTCTTGGAGCAACAAAAGTCACATGAAAAACTAAATAAAGTTGATATTCTCTCTATCTCCCTCCCTCCCTCTTGAAAAAACAAAAACAACAACAACAACAAAAAACCAATGGGCGCCCACAGTGACTGAAACCCAGTGGTAGAAGAAGCATGAGGGAGGTAAATTCATAAATGGCCCTGGGCCAGATTGCTGTGCCTTCGGGAGCCAAGATAAAGGTAAAGGTTTGTTTTTGTCGGGAGTGTGGCCATTGGCCCGAGTGGCGGTGCTGATATCTACGCCTGCAGGTGACCACTCTCTCTGAGAGATTGCACATTCAGTGACAGAAGCAATGAGACAAGTTCCGTTTTAATATTCTTTATTTAACACAGCACTCGAGGGTATTAATATCAGAATTCTCAAGGGATGTCACACTACAAATCACACTCTCCTACATTCTTATCTTACTTAGTCACAGCACACATAATATAATCTAATAATTACACACCACTTATAGGCTATTCTTAATGCAATAAGCTCAAGGCAATAGGTAAGAATAAGCTCATAGTCCTCTCACTAGCATCAGTGTGATGTCCATGGTTACCAGTAGAATGCACACAGAGTCCTCAGGCAGGTCAGGTCAGGCACTCTCCAGGAGCGGAGGTCAAATTGCAGGGAGCTGAAGAATCAGGCAGGCAGGCAGGCACTCACCAGGGAGCCTAGATCAGGTGCTCTCCAGACTGAGTCCAGGTTGCTGAGTTCAGTGTGGCAAGCTGCTTCAGACTCTGGAGCGGAGTTGCTGGGTTTGATGGCAGGTTAAGCGGGTTGCAAGGGATGAAGAGGAGGCATGCAATGGGCGTAAGGACCAATGTCAATACACTTCCATTGTGGGGTATGTCTCCCGATTTCTTGGTTGCAGGCCTCGATTTTTATCCTCTTTTTGTGAGGTCAAGGCCCACTTGTGGATTTTCTCATTTTTGGGTAGGTCCCACCTGGTTAACAAGATAAGGATCCACCCACTTGTGGGTTTTCTCATTAGTATGCATTTTTGGGTAGGTGGCACTTGGTTAACACAATAAGGGTCCGCCCATTTGTAGTTTTTTTCATTCATTTGAATTTTGGGGTAGGTCTCACAGCTGCTAATCTTCTGCAAGTTATTTTTGGTACAACGCAGGAGCTGTAGCTCAGGCTAAGTTGCTTCACTGTGTAACTTGTGTTTTGGAGGCTTGCTCTGTGTACTAGACTATGTCTCTGTCCACTCTGGACAGTTTTGTTTTGTTTAAGGGAGGTAGGGGAACACCCAAGAGTTTTGAAGGGGGCCAATATAATCTAAGTTGAGCAAAGATCAGAGAGGGTCACAGGTACAAGTAAGAAGTCCAGATGAGAGGGAGGGAGGTAGCTTGGAACAAGGTGGCAGCAGTAGTTGGAGTCTGGTATAATCTAGATGGAGCTGGTAATGGTGGCTCTGGTGTGGGGGTCAGACAGGGAGAGTTCAGCGTGACAGTAGCTCTTGCTCTGTTTCTGCCCTGCCTTCCTCCCAACAGTGGGAAGAGTGGAATTGCCGATCTTTGAGACTGAGAAGATGAGCAAGTTTGGGGGTGGGAGGTGCACAAATAGGGAAGTTGGCCTGGACGTACTAAGTTTGAAATACCGATTAGACTTCAGGTGGAGACACTGAATACTATGGGCCTGAAGTTCAGGAGGGAGATTAGGGAGGTTAGGGTCACAGATTGTTGCATTCTGGGAATATAAATCTGAAACTATTAGAAAGTTCTTCATATACTAATAACATGGCCCAAAAGACTAGTGGAGAAAAAACTCAGCCTTCTCCCATCCACATGCTAGTTAGCAATGGTCATCTTTTTATGAATTATTCACTATGTCCTTGTCTTTATTATTATTTGGTTCATAGACTTACTCCCCTTTTTTGAGTCTCTCTTTCTTTCATTTCCTTAGTGTGCTTTTTGTGTTGGAATAATTCTGTGGTCATTGAAGTTCCTGGCTCGGTTTCAGGAATATGATGGCCATTATCATTTTGGCCTTTCCTCCCTATTTGCTTTGTCTCTGGCAGCATTAAACTTTTCCACCATTAAAAAGTTTAGCTGGGTTGCTTGAACAATTTCCAGTTACATGAAAACATTAAGCAAGTTGCTTTCTCAGTGACGGCTGGGGAGAATGTGGTCACAAAGCAACTGAATCATGAGGCAGATGACAGTGATTCATTGCAGTCCCCCTGTTGTTCTGCCCCTAATGCTCTTTCTTTGTTCTGACCATTTTCTGTGAATTTAAACCACCACCTATTTCTCTTATCCCTTTATTATACTATATATGTATATCCTTTGTTAAGAATATGAATACGTGGGGGTTGGGGATTAGCTCAGTGGCAGAGCGCTTGCCTAGCATGCACAAGGCCCCGAGTTTGGTCCTCAGCCCTGGAGAAAAAAAAAAAAGAATATGAATACATGAATATATCACAGTTCTTCAAAGGAGTTTATTTATGGTACACACAGCAAAATTTTTATATTCACTTTTTTTAAATGCCCAATTCTCCTTTAATATTTCTTGATATTATTTTCCAGTCCAATTGCAGATCCTCCTAGGAGCTGGGGCCTGCTCGGCTTACTCTGAGTGACCTTAATCTGCGTCTCTGTAAACAGAAGTTGGCTTTCTGTTAGCAGAGCTGCTGGCAGTACCTGGAGTAAGCAAGGATGGCAAATCTAGGTTCTACATCTGTAGAGAAGCTTGATGAGAACCTCAGGAAGGAGCCACCTTTGCCTCCTGCCGGAATACTGCCAGCACCTGCTCCAGGAATTTCACAGAGTAGAGAAGCTAGAATAAGCTCCGTGGACATTCGTCCTCGTTGATGAGTGTGGTTGAATCAGAAAATGAAGTTCTTTCAATGCTTGGAGGAAATTCCTAGTCTGAACCAAGAAGTGCACATATTCATAGGGACTTTCTGTGGTGGAGCATAATCACTGCTGAACGGTGTCTCTGGACAGCAGGGTCCAAATGGTGGCCTTGACAGGGCCTGACCACATTAGTTAATGCCTGAGGGATGGAAAATGTGCGAGAGTGGGGGCCTTCATTGATTTGTCTTCTCTCTCCTCCATCTTACCCACTTCTTGGAGAAACAGGACTGCAGGCACCGCCAGTAACAAGCTGTGGTACGCTTCCCTGTCCCTGGCGACGCTCATCATGTACTCGGTTGCCGTCGGGGGCTTGATTTTGATGGCAGTATTTTACACGCAGAAAGTTGGCTGCATGGAGAACAAACTTTTTCTGGGATTGAACGGAGGCCTGTGCCTGCTTATTTCAATGGTAGCCATCGCACCCTGCGTCCAGAATCGTAAGCATGCTTTGTTTCTTTACTTCCAGATTTCTAAGTGTCTTTGAACAAACCCAGTGGGTTTTTATTTTTGAACCCAGGGGTATTCTTTAACCCCGCCGGGTCAGCAGTAGTGAGGGTGGAGCACCAGTCTCCTCTTCATGCTCCACACCTGGGATGGGTGTGATGCAGGCTTGCCTCATGGCCAGAAAGACCTGAACGAAATGAAGCAAATAATAGGGAAATCAAATAGACGCCACAGGGAGGCTTTAAATTGAAAGTGTACAAAGGGTTGGGACAGCGGCTCAGCAGTTACAGCACTTGCGTGGCATGTGTGAGGACCCGGGTTCAAATCCCAGCACCACATACACAGCCAAGTGTCAGAAAAACAAAACCCAGATGAAAAAATAAAGTTGATTTTCTTTTTCTGTCCAACCTTCTCACCCTCTTAGAAAAAGAAAAAAAGAAACAGGAAGCCTACTTAGTGTATGCTAAGTGAGGTGTTTATGAGTTTTGCCTGTAACCTCCGGGTGAAACTTAAGTGATGGGGCTCTGGTAGGAGATGTTTCTGGGGTCATCTTTCATTTGAGGCTATGGACCAGAAAGCAAGGAAAGTGTGGTCTAGGAGTCAGGAAGCAGGAAATCCTATCCTGGCAGCAGCTGGCCCTATGAGCTAACCTTCGTCAGGCCCAGGTTCTTCCTCAATGAAGTCAGCAGAAATGTGTGAGCCTGACCTTGCTCACTGTTGCTTCAGAGCCCCAAAGGAAACGGCAGTGTAGTTTGAAAGCACTTCATAAAGCAGAAGCATGAACTACCGTTTGCAAACGGTCTCCGATGTCTGTGCAGGTGGACTGTTTGAGGCGATAGAGAGATGTTCCTGGTTTCTTGTGAGAGCTCATTCTATAGATGATTAACATGCACATGACATTCCATTTTCTTGGTAGGGAAAGGAAGATATGGGCTGTAAGTTTATAGTCCTCTTGAATCCTTTCTAAAATAGTGGTTTTAAAAGGCAACTGGTAGTAAATAATTTTCCCTAAGTCCTTTATTGAATTTGAGATGATTTCTCCCAATCCCTTTAATTGTTCAGTTAAACATTTCCTTAAACAAATTCTTGGTATTTACATCAAAATCTACTTTAGGTTAAATACTGTCTTTTTTTTTTCCAGAGAAAGAGAGAGAGAGAGAATCATTTTTTATTTAATTTTTCATGTGGTTTTCATTGCTCCAACAATTCGCTGTGTACATGGTGCTGGGGTTCAAACACGCATACTCGTGCATGCCAGGCAAGCGCCGTAACTGCTGAGCCACTACTCTAGCCCTTAAGAACTGTTTTTTGAAATAGGTTTAACATTTTGGAATGTTTGGTTTAGTGCCTTTAGTTGCTAAGTTAAGTCTTATTCTTATACCTTTATTTGTAATTATAATCCAATACTTATACTTTTGGAAATGGATTTAACCAGAGGGAAGATTGAATATTTTCATGTCAACAGGTAGTTGAAAAGTTCCCTTGTCACATACTGGTAACTCTGATTGATCCAAACACAAGTTTAATTTAAATACTGTACCTGTAAAACCCTTTCCCAAAGAATACTAAACCCCATAGCTTTCTTCTTTAGACTTCTACTTATTCAGTGTCTCCCCAATTTTGTTGTTGTTGTTCATTGACAGATAAAGTTTGTTTGTTTGTGTCTTCTTATACTATAAGTATCTGAAGGCCTTGTAAAATCCAGGATACACACCCTATGAAATCTATCTTATCATTTATCCCACTAAGCTGTGTGGTCTCACAGTAAAGGTGGTAAAATTTTTTTTTCTAATCTTGTGGTTTAAGAACTAATGTCATAAACCTCAGGGGAACTAGGCAGTATGTTTAAGATAGTTACAAGTTTCATAAGCTGTTGGTGGAGAACTTGGGCAGAATTTGGCATGTCTAAAATAGCAGTATTGGCTAGGTGCATATCTCCTCCCCTAAAAGTTAGATTTTTTCTGGGAAGCACATTATGTATGTCTTTTTTTCTCCTAAAGGTGGGTCCTCAAGTTGAGGGAGTTTAATTTGGCCAGGGAAGGAGTCTTATTTTCAGCGTGTTCTTTCTTCCTGATGAAATTGAAAACTTATCTTCACTCTGTCTCTTGTCATTTTCCAGAACAACCAAACACTGGACTCCTGCAGTCAGGGCTCATAAGCTGCTATGTTACATACCTCACCTTCTCAGCTCTGTCCAGCAAACCTGCAGAAGTAGGTAAGCCAGCCTTGTTAGGAGCACATGTCTATGGTGTGAAGATTTTCATGGGGGAATGAGCTATTGTTGAAATATCGGATGATGAGCTATGCTTTTCCTAGAAACAGTCTTTTTTTTTTTTTTTTTAAGTGAGAGAGGGACAGTAAGAGATAAAGAGAGAATTAATTTTATTTAGTTTTGGGGAATCAGTTTATTTAGTTTTTCATGTGTCTTTCATTGCTCTGACACTTCGTTGTGTACATGGTGCTGGGGTTTGAACTCTCATCCTTACGCATGCCAGGCAAGTACCATAACCACTGAGCCACCGCTGCAGCCTGAAACAGTCTTTAATTGAGGTTGTAATGAAAGTTACTACTTCTGGCTCTTCTTGCTGTCAGGTCTAATCTGCCTTTTGTGCTGTATCTTTCTCAAAGAATTTTTTTTTTTGCTTTATTTTTTTTAGTTAATTATTAATTTTCTTCAGGAGGTTATTTCTCTGTAACAGAGACAGAATGGAAAGAACATGGCAAGGAAAGGAAGCAGGAAATAGGACTTTAATGCAGATCTGCCACTTGCTGATGAGATGACCTCAAATTGCTCATCTTAAATTACATTTATTTACAGAGACAACAGAACACAGTGGTTAGTGTGATATTTGGAGCCAGCCTGCCTGGGCTTATAGCTTGGTTCTATAGAGTAAGTTTTAGAATTTAGTGAGAATGTCAAGTTATGTGTGTAAATCACTCCGAGCTATTCCTGGTACATAGTAGGTGTTATGTAAGGGTCAGCTGTCACTAATGTAGAATTGTTGCTGTGATTATTTGAAAAGGGTTTTTAAGCTATAAAAACACTCATATTCTATGGTATTAACATAAGCCCCCAAGAATTGCCAGTAAAAGTTCATATTTTCTTTTGATTTTAGGCTCATTATATTTTATTCTTACCCTTAGCATTTGCAACATATATATGTACCCATATTTACACACATGCACTTAAGAATACATGAATGTGTTTGGCTATCTTTCATCTTATATAAATCAAGTTATGCAAATGTTGTCTCTTTAGGAGATTGAATTTGTTTAAATTTAAAAAGCAAATTCGATGATAATTTCCAGGGTTTTAGCATATTTGCATACTATTTATGGGTCTTGTCTATATAGCTATTTACCATGCAAAGTGATGTAATTGGAAGTCTTACAGTAAGTAGTCTATCCTAAATTTAATTTTTGAAAAGAAACAGTCCTATCTTGAATTATTTGAATTCAAGCTCTTTCAGATTTTCTTATTATAACTGTTTATATATTAATCTCCAGTTTTAATAATGGAATTTTTGTTTACAGTATTTTTCTAAAAGCAACTGTCACTTAAAAACAGCAAAATACTTGTATTTCTTCAGGTGGTACTACTTAAATAGAAAAATGATATTTTGTTCATTTTCCTGGAAAGAGTTTTTCATTGGCCAAGAATAAAGATTTTTTTAAAAACCACAGAATGCATAGTTATATTTACTATTTCAAGTGTGAATACCAGTAATAATTTTAGTCTCATTTCAAATGGAATGCACACGTTTGTGAAATGGTTTCTAGGCTATTATGTTTGCGTTCCTTAGTTTTGAGCCAGGTTGGCAAGCAGACCTAGCTTGATACTCAAAATTGAAGATACCATGTTAGACAAAAAGTAAATTATCACTGATAGTGATATTAAAGAAATATTTACCTGTAGCCTTTCAATTTTTTTCAAAATTCAGACCACTTCAGGAGGTGTCCAAGTCACAGGCTGGAGGTGGTCATGACCTTTGTGTGATCTACGTTAATGGATCTCTCTGGGTTAAGATCCTGGGCCAGGCAGCTTTACACTGCTCTGACATGTTGTGTATGACTGGCCTTGGCACGCGCCCTCTTCAGAGGCTGCTAAATCAAGTGAAAAGTGGATCTAACTTTTTCTTTTCACTATTGTTTGAAGAATGCTAAAGAAAGAGAAAGTCTGGGCTGGAGTGGTGGCTCAGAGGTTGAAGTGCCTGCTGGGCATGCGTGAGGACCCGGGTTCAAACCCCAGCACCCCATACACAACTAAGTGTCAGAGAAACAAGACCCAGATGAAGAAAATTAATCAAGTTTATTCTCTCTCTCTCTCTCCTCAAAAACAAAACAAAACAAAAAAAACAAAAACAGGAAAGAGAAAGTCTCTTCAGTTATTCCCTTTAGCATTACTGTAATGTGAGAGTTTTGCTCCAAGCATGGCAGCTGCATTGAAATGGCAAGCATCTAGTCTGAATCGCCTTGGCCTGTAGAGCAGAGCTTTCCAGTGGTGGGTGTTCACTGTTCTGAGGAATCACACCAGAGTCACCTGAGTTTTCCCAAATGAATGCTCCCATAAATTACAATGGGCTGTTCTAATTGGACTGTTGTTACTCTGTGTTCTGTACAAGTTCTAGATGAACGTGGGAAGAATGTTACCATTTGTGCACCCGACCTTGGTCAGGACCTGTACAGAGATGAAAACTTGGTGACCGGGCTGGGTACCGGCCTCTTGATTGGGTGCATCTTGTATTCTTGGTAAGTCTTCGGAGTTAATTGAGACCAATGTACAGATTTTTAAATTATTGGAAAAATATTTAAATAAGTTTCAGCTCCTATGAAGCAACAAAACAGATACTATGCTGGGAAGGAGAAGTGCCCAGAAGTAACAAGGAGGTAGTACAGCATGAACCTCCACATTTGAACCATTTGCCTTGCTTGTGTTTCTATGGGGTAGGTAAAAATAAAGACATGGTACGCTGCAGCACCATTGTCTAATGCCTGCTAAGTTGAATGTGAGTGGCTCTGGCGTTCTTGAAGAGCGAAGGAACACAGAGTGAGGAAGAATTAGATTGTGCCAGAATGTTCTGCAACTTTCTAATCCAAGGGAAATTGCATTTGTTCTGTTATTGCTGGAAAGAGTACAGAGCTCTGCTGCCTACGTGGTCATTCTGTGCATGGTCCAGGAAAGACAGGAAATGTCCCTTTTTAATGCTAAAGTCCAGTGTTGTTAAGTAGATGAGGCGGCCCCTCTCAGAGTAGGTGCCTTTCAGAAGCTCATGTGGAGGTGTTCCACTCTCAGAAGGTTTCCAAGATTGCTAGAGAGAGACTAGACAAGGATAGGAATGGCTGCATATTCTGCATACACTTTTCACTGATAATTAAGCTTCCTTTTGACAGTAACCTTTCCACAATTAGGTTTTACTTCTGTGTGTTTTACATGTTTTTTGTTACATTCCAGTGTATAAGATACTCACTTTGTCGTAGGCACATTATAATCTTCCTTTTGCCGAAACTAAACAGGTCTGGTGGTGATAGATTGTATAAATAAAATGTCATTCTGACACGTTGCCACTTTCTCTTACAACTCCCACTGTTAGAAAGGGACAACAACAACAACAAACCCCCCCCCCAAAAAAAAAGAAAGAAAGAAAGAAAAGAAAGGGGCCAACAAGGACAAAGACCAGAGTTATACACCAGCCAGAAAACGCCTGCTGTGTTGCGGGTAGTAAAAATGGTGACAGCTTAACATTTATCCTCAGTCCATCACAGGGTGACAGTCTCCTTATTGCAGCAGAAGGGACTGTGGTAGCCACGATCTGCCCTTTGACTTTTATTAATTCCATGAATTGTTCACTGAGTACCTGCTATCTGTGAATGAGAGAGTGGGATTCAGGCCTGAGACAATGTACATTTGAAAATACCCATAAAGTTACCAAGATTTTGAATCCTGATCCATGGCTCTTCCTTGAGTAAGCTTTTCCTTCCCAAGTCTGTTATTGTTGGGGTTTGGGGGAATTAGCAGCAGCATAAGCTTAATCCATGATATCTCACTCAGTTATTTTCTGTATTGGCACGCAAAATGTTTGTAAATCAGGGGAAAAGAAATAGGTAATTAAACTGCACATATAGATTATTCTAATTTTAAAATAAAATATAATTATATCTGCACATGTAGAAAAAAATCCTGGAAGGAGATAAGTCAAACTTGCAATTGTGGTATGACCAATTCCCCCTGCCTTTTTTTTGTACCTGGGATTGAACACAGGGGTGCTTAACCATGGAGACAGGGTCTTACTGAGTGTCTTAAGACCTTGCTAAATTGCTGAGGCTGGCTTTGAATTTGCGATCCTCCTGCCTCCACCTCTTCTTTTTATTCTTAACAAATGATTTTTTTTTAGCTTGAGATAGCATTTCTGTTATTATTTTTGTATTACAGAAAAAATATATAAAGATATTTGACAGAATAAAACCATATGGGGGCTGGAGCAGAGCCTCAGCAGTTAGAGTGCTTGCCTGGTATGCACAAGGACTTGGGTTCAAATCCCAGCGCCACATATACAACTAAGTGTCAGAGAAACAAAAATCAGATGAATAAATAAAATTGATTCTCTCTTTCTCCTCTGTCACTCTCTCCCTCTTAAAAAAAAAAAAAGAAGAATAAATCCATATGTTTTTTTGTGGGTTGCTGGATGGTCAATGGAACATGGGGTTGGGAGGACAGTTGGATTTGCTATCAACCATCAGTGGAAAAGATGGCAATATTCTATTTAGTGAGCTATATACAACATTACCACATGGAATTGGACTTATTTTGCATCTTAGAATTTTTACTCAGTCCAGTATGCATAAAGAATCACCTTTTAGCCACCATTGAGTGTTCCTCTTGAATAAGAGATAATACATAAAATGTCATTTTCAGACTGAAGGCATCACTGTAGAACTTGGGCAGGGCTAATCTCCAAAGATACCAGTTTCCAAAACTGATAGCTACCATTTAAAATACCACTAACAAAGCTTGTTAAATGCCACAAATGAAGCTGTAAAACTAGTAGCCAATGGAATGAGCAGACATAAAGCAGCAGCTCACGCAGGCTGGCTGCAAGTAGCCAGGCTGCTCTGTGAGGCGCTTCTTTAACCCAGAGGCATGAACATGCTCAGTACAGATGGACAGTTTATTTCTCCCTAGAGTGATTGAAGTGCCACATGGGGGTCTAATGACTGATGTTTGCTGTTATTACCCACTGCAGCCCCGGGAGTCAGCTTTGAGAAAGGACTAACAAATCACAAATCAGCTTCACAGAGAAGTGAGTTCAAATTTAGTAGAGATGTGAATAAAGGAAATGCTGCTGGGGTAGGCCTTAGCCCATTTAGGAGTTTTTCAAATTTCTTATTTTTTTTCTTTTTTTTAAAGAGAGAAAGGACAGTGAGAGAGAGACAGACAGAATCAATTTTTATTGAGGTTTTCACATGGCTTTCATTGCTCTGACACTTAATTGTGTACGTGGGTGCTGGGGTTTGAACCCGTGTACTTGCGCATGCCGGGCAAGCGCTATAACCACTGAGCTACGGCTCCAGCCCCCATCAAATTTCCAAGTTTACATTTTCCTCTATGGCTCAAGAGTAAGAGCTGGGATGAGGTTTCAAAAAGAGGCCACGTGGTCTGGGTGGGAACTATCATTTGAACATGTCAGCAGAAGTATCTATAATTCTTGATAGAAATTGTAGGAAGTTAGAAGACTGAGTAATGTGCAGAGTAAAGGCAAAAAAAAAAAAAAAAAATCAGTGGTGTTCATTGCAAGGCCCAGATTGGTTGGGGTTCACTTTTTGTAAGGTTATAGAAGGCTCAGGTGACAGCTCTTCTCACCACAAGCACTTAGGTCTTTGGGGGCTCTCTTGAGTCCTGCTGCTGGGGCATCACCATGAGTATACTGTAATCTGTACCATTCCAGCTAGGAAGAAGGGCTCTGCTAACGTTCACTTCCTCGTTTTCTATCGATGGCTGTCATTTCTCCAGAGCCCCCTTCCCTGTACCCAGGAATGATGGCTGTGAAAGACTATCCCAGCTTGGACCCCAGGGAGGCCCTACCCCTGGCACACTTGCAGGGGTTCCCTGATGCCTCTTTCTGCAGATCCATCCTGCTTACGCCTACCCTGTGAGTTTATCAGGGAGGGCAGGATCTATGATTTTCAGTAGCAAAGTCCTTAGAGATTTTCAGTGACCCTGAGGACTTAGGCCAGCCCCAAAATCAACTGAGGCATTGTGCATCATTGTGCTAACCACTGCAGTGGTTTGAGAGGGGAGGGATCCAGGGGAGAGAAGGAGGGCAACATATTTTCGGGATTTCTCAATGACCAGGGGCTGTCCCTGTATCTATAGATGGGGGCCAGAGATAGTGAACACACTACAGTGAGGTAGATAGATGCTCTCTGGAGGTGAAGCATTGCCTCAGCACAGGCTGTTGGTCTACCTCCAGCCCTGCAGGAAGTTCTGGGGTTAAGTCACACATACCTTAGCCAGAAGAACTTAAGATAACCTGGGAATTCTTCTATAGCTATTTATGCTGTGCTGACCAAACAGGTGGGTCTTTGTATCAGCCTGCATGCAGACAATAAGAGTGTCCTAGCTTTAAGAGCTTGCAAAGCCCATATTTTCTTGATATTCCAAGAAAAGTGTTTTACAGGGAAAGGCTGTGACCGAATATAGATCTTATTTTATGGTAGCATCTACTTTTAGAAATCATGTCACTAATGATGAACTGGATAGTAATATTTTTAGACGTAAAAACAAAACCTCCCCCATGTTTGGTGCTAATGGTGGAAATGAAGTGACGGATGTGTTAGGATCAAAAGCTTTGTCTTTCTAAGAGTCTTATTCCAAAGAATTTATACAATGGAATATTAATTGTGACTCTTGAACAATATTCGTTCATCATCTTTCAGATGGAAATTTCAGATATCAATCTCAACCCAAAATTAAAAGTTATACATTTTCCCCCATGGAAACTATATACTATACTAAAGCATAATTCCAAAATATCGGGCACTCTGAAATAGATGCGGGAGCAGATGTGTGTATTCACAGTCAGGAAGTAGGAGTGAGTGGGCCCGACTAGCGTCCACCTCTTCAAAGCAGAAACGAAAGTGACGCTGTTGGACAAGAGTGGTCTGCAGAGCAGCAAAGTGCCTGGATCCCAGAGGACCTCTTTGTGAGCAAGGCTGTTTATCATTTCTCTGCAGCTCATTGATTTCTTCTTTCCTCGAGAAGGCTGCGCTGCCCATGGGGTTTATTTGGTTGAAATGAGTCTTCATGCCTGTCCACTAGCAACCAGCTTCTTGAGAGCAGCACTTGTCTCTGGGCTGTCTTGGAAGCTTTGTGAGACAGGATGTCCCTTTTTCACCACCAGGTCCCCAGTGCTCAGAACAGAGCCTGACACATAACAGGTCTTCAGTTCACTTTTTGGCTGGAACCCTAAGTATTGTATATATTTATATTTGCTTAAAATATTTTCATATTTTTGTTTTTAAAGAAAATAAAATTAGGCTTTACCCTGGTAAACCAAATTTTATCATATTTTATCTTTCTAGGTGTGGGGAAAATTATGAGAAGAATTTTTTTGCTTTATTTTTTACTGTACTGACAGCTACTCTGTTAAATTTGGAAAAGGAAAGCCTCCTCTTGGCACAGGCTGACTGTCACAGTAAATAACGGTGACCTTTGCATTCATGCTTTTGCCTTCTGATGCCACCTCTGGGCACTCTCAGAGCTTTTTATCCCCTCCCTCTAAGTGAGACTACTCAAAGGAAATGAAAAAGTTGAAATCAGAAAGTTATTCTGACATGTGAGGGAGGAGAGGCTGAAACCAATACTAAAGACCAAGATAGCTGACCAAAAATCAATCTCATTTCTTTGTACCTCAGTTTGCATAAAATAATATAATAATAATATAAAGCAATTCACATAAGAAGTCATCAGCTGAAGATTTGGAAAGTCCATTTAGGAATCAAATGGGATACTAGAATAGATTTCGGCCAGACGCAGTGGCACACACCTGTTATCCCAGCAATTTGGGAGGCTAAGGCAGGAGGATCTAATGTTAAGAGGCAGCCTCAGCAACTTAGTGAGGCAGGCCCTAAGCAACTTAGCAAGACCCTGTCTCAAATTAAAAAATAAAAAAGGGCTGGGGACGTAGCTGAGAGGCAAAGCACCCTTGAGTTTGATTTCTGGTTTAGTTCCAGGACACTCCCCACCCCCAAGATGCCAAAATCTGCAGATGCTCCAGGCCCTCATACGAGATGATGTGTTTGCGTACAACCTGTGTGCTCCTCCCTGTACTTTATATCACTTCCAAATTATTTATAATACCTGATGCAATGTAAATGCTGTGTAAATAGTTGTTTTGTATTATTTAAGGAAAAAGGACAAAGGAAACAAATCTTCATGTGTTCAGTGTAGACACCACCACCGCAGAGTTTTTGATCTGCAATTGATTGCATGTGCAGATGGGGATAAGGAGAGCAACTGTGCCTTTGTTTAAGCAGCCTTTTACCAGTGAGCTCCTCACGGGAGCACTGGCGATGTGGCTTTACCGTGTTCCAGGTGACATACCTTGTTCATATGCCCAGGTCACCTTTTCTTTTCCCCCTTAGTTTGACATCGACAACAAGATCGAGTTCTGATGCTCTGCAGGGGCGATATGCTGCTCCGGAACTGGAAGTAAGTTTGTTTCTTGTCCTGCTTCAACTCAAGACCTACTTCTCACGAGGGCCTTTTGTGTTTGTGTGTTTATTGATTTGCATTCCGTGATCCGTTTTTCTTCTCAGGAAAGATATATATCATAGATAGATAGATATCTATCTATATCTTTCGATCTATCTACGTATATCTATATAGATGGAGATATACAGATATACGTAGATAGATATAGACATATATATACATACATAGATACAGATATCTGTGTAGATGTCTATGGAGATGTACACACATTCACATGTACACACATATAAATATATATGAAATATTCTGTGTATAATATGGGATTAAAAATGAATCAGCTAGATTGGGGATAGAGCTCCGTGGTGGAGTGCTTATTTGGCAAGCACAGGGCCCTGGGTTCTATCCCCAGCGCCACCAAAAAAAAAAAAAAAAAAGTAGAATGAGCTAATTCTTGTTTTTTTTTTCAATGATACTGGCCTCTTCCATGGCATGTTATAGCCCACCCATCCCCAGAGGCTTGTGTAACTTTTTCCTTGTCTAACTCCTATTGGATTCGTCTGTTTTCCATCTGCGTCCTTCATATGCAGCATAACTATGAGGTTATGTAATAGCTATTCTGAAGGGGAGAGAAAGATGGGAAAGTGAGACTGCTTGTGTCCTGTGCGGACATTACTAAACGGGTAAATGCATCAACACTCTTAACTGCACCAGGTGGGCCTATCAGCGGCTAAAGAATTGTGAATAATAAGCACACTGGTTTCAGGCACATGACTTCCTTCACCTGCAGGTCCAAAGAATTAAGGTGGTCAGCAGAAGTCTCTTTCTAGGGCTTTCAATGGAACATTGACCAAGGTCAGAAAGGGCTAATCAGATGGAGGTGCCAGGAAAAGACTCAGCCCTGACCTCAAGAATGGCAAGGACCAGGGGGCTTCCAGGGATGGTTACGGTGAGCAGCACTCGCATGTGCCAGGCACTGTTCCAAGTCTTCTGTATGTGGTTTCATTTAATCCTTGTAAAACACCCAGGGAAAATGGAAAAGTTAAGCCATTTAAACTTATGAGTTTCAGTTTGCCAGGATATAAATCACGCACCACGGCCCCAGCATCTGTGCTCTTGACCATGCTGCCCAGGGGCTCAGCTGCTGTTTCCTGGCCTCACTGCTGCCCTTGCCTGGCATCTGGCTGCCGTCTGCATTCTAATGGCTTTCTCTGGAGGGAAGAGCCTTGGTGTCTGTCCAGTTATAGGCACTTACTCTGCAGCTGGGAGTCTAGGGATGGTCTTTCCTGCACCTGACCCCGAGATAGTGGACCATTATGAAGGCTTGTCCCTCGGCCAGCATCATTCCCCAGCTCTTTCTGTCACTTCAAGGGGAAAACTGTGAGGAGTTTGAATAGGTTGCTGCCTCCTCGGCAGAAGAGGATGGTCTCTAAGGCAGGCGTTTGTTCTCCCCACTGACTGGCGGCCACCTGCTGAGGCTGGATGCTTAGGGTTTCAGTGTCCCTATTGTGTGCAGAGTTCAAGCTCAAAGCAAACTAGTCTCTAAGCTGAAGAGAGGACGTTGTTCTTCTCGCTCCAAGGGGAAATGTCCCAGGGTGTTTCCCTTGAGCAGGTCAGTTTGCTGGCCTGTGTCATGTTTCACAGGATACACCTTTGGAAGAAAGAGCTGATACATTCTTGTGGTAACTTAAGCTTCAGAAGAACTAGGGCTTAAGCAAACCGTGTCTTGGGCTCAGGGAATGAATTAGCATATTGAATCTTCCCATGTCATGGGATCCAGTGCTTTGTCCAGGCTGATACCTCTATTACACACTTACTAGCCATTCATGGGGGAAACTGCTTGGCCTGGAGGTATTCAGACAGGAGAAAGCTGCTGGTCCCACATCCTCAGGCCTGCCTCTCTGGCTTTTGTAGTTCAAATGTCGTCTGCCAGAAAGTGGCTCACTGTCTTGGTAGGAAATGTGGTTGAGACCCATCCTTCCAGATTCCTTAACTTTCCATTCCAGGTTCTGTCAGCCTCACCCAGGAATCAGGTCTCACTTACTACGGATCATTGCCCCTATGGTCTCCATTCTGCATTTGTGTCCCAACTATACACTGAGCTAGTTTGGTGACTCTAGACCAGTTATTTAACATGCCAGGCCTTGATTTCTGCAACCGTAAACAGAATTATAGTCCTGGTCTCGAAGGTCAAAGAGGATTTGATGAGGTTGTGATACTGGTCTTGTGGATGGTTGGTTCGTGTCCTCTCAGAGTCGAAGAATGAAGCCAAGGGTCACCGAGGCAAGCGTGGTAGACAGACTTTATTTTATAGAAAGTAAAGCGTAGGGAAAAGAGCAGACTCCCCCAGAGTGGAGAAGGAGACAGAGACGATGAGGCAGTGAGGTTTGCCCTTTTTATATGACATTTTCTCCTCAATTGGTCACTGCTTCCTGACCCTGCACATAGGACATGGGTGTGGGGAGTTCTGGTCCAGTCTTTGGTTCATGCCTCAGGCACCAATAGAAAGAATGTGGTTCCTTCCTTAGCAGAAGGGAGTGTCAGCATCTGGACTCATCTTGAGAGACCCTCCTTATTCGCATTGGGGATATCATATTGATGTTAAAGGAAAAGAACCGGTTTTCCCTTGATTGACTCGAACATTCTAACTACTCTGACTGCCTAACTTTCCCCCGTCTCAGTTGCACTAGAATGGAGTGCCAGCAGAGGGGGCCCTTGTCTTGTTCACTGTTGAGTTCTCCAGAAGTGGAAACTGAGGCAGAGTGTGTTGTGTGGGATATTTATAAGGATCAACGCATGTGGAAGAAAGGAAGGGAGGAGGCAGAATTGGGCAGAGGGTGAAGTTGAAGGGCCGTGCAGGCTGGAAAAGCCTCATTAACCCCTGTGGGCGCTTACATGGCCCAGAGCATGTGTGACCCCTGTGAGTTGTTCCCTGGGGTCCTAATGGTCCTAAAGGTGGGCCCTTCACCTCAAGGAAAGCCCAAGAGTGCCTTCCGTGGGACAGGGCGGCTCTGCAGCGTAAAGGAGCTGGCGTCTGCAGGATGCCTTCCCAACACTCTGGCTGGGGAGAGCACCAAGCCCTTTGAGGGGGTCTGGGTGCAGCTGAGGGCCTAAGACAAGCCTGCAGTGTCCCTCGGTGCTGTATGGATGGGGAGACAGCGAGCCGAAGATGGGCGTCTGACTGCGCTGCGTTTGCTCTTGCAGGTGGCTCGGTGCTGTTTCTGCTTCGGTCCTGATGCAGAGGGTAAGTGGCGCGCTCTTATTCTGTGTGGCGCCGTGGCCCTGCAGGCTCTCAGCTCTCACTGTGGGCATTCGCAATTCAGATGCTACTATCAGGAGTAGTAAGGGGAGATTTAAGCGGTCATAACCTCTCATCATGGGGCCATTTCTTTCGTTTAGCGTACTTCTCTTTGTGGAAGGGCAGGTCGTAGGGGCTCCTGTCTCTGCTAGCTTCTAATATGCTTGATGCCTTTAAGGGCTCGCTTTCTTTCTCTGTGCTGAAATAAGCATGGTGTTGGTAACTTGTCTGGTCAAGGGAATTGTGGGGGTGTGCTAATGGCACAGATGGAGGATGCTGCGGGAGGATGGCTTGGGGCAGTGTTGCCTCTCAGCAGCTGCATTGCTGAGTCCTGCGTGTGCTGCTGTTCACTCTGGCACTTGGGCTCCCTCTGTGATTTGTAGAAACTGAAGAGCAGCAGAACGTGAAGAAAGGACCACGGGTCATTTACGATGAGAAGAGAAGGACTGTCTACAGCTATCCCTATTTCCACTTTGTGTTCTTTTTGGCTTCCTTGTATGTGATGATGACCGTTACCAACTGGTTCCAGTAAGTGGCCTGTTCGCTATTAGAGAAATCAAGTTAAATGCTGTTCTTTAGAGTGCTGAGATGCTGATCGAACCTCCTGGAGTAACTAACTCCTCTCCAAGGCTGGCCGTACCCACCACCTTAAAATCAAACAGTTCCGAGTCCGTACCAGTTGATCAGCATCTTTACACCCAGCAAATGCGTGGTGCTGACTACAGCTTTAAGCTGGAAAGTTACTGGGGATCTAGCTCATGGTAGAGTGTTTGCTTGACTCATAAGAAACCCTGAATTCAATCGCTAGCACCCAGAAACAGCACTAAACAAAAAAATAGATTACTCCACATGGCCAACTGGAAGCACAGTAATAGCAATGGAGAGAAATAACCTTTTTTGTTCTCCCTACTTCAAATTTTCTGTCTCCTTTCTTTCCTTTGTGCGGTACTAAGATAGAATTCAGGGGCTCTCTACCTGGGTGCTACATCCCTGACCCTTCTTCCTTATGGTATTTTGAGATGGACTTTCACAAAGTTGCCCAGGCTGGCCTTGAACTTGTAATCCTGTCTTAGCCTCCTGAGGAGCTAGGATTGCAGGCATCTGCCACTGCACCTGACTTTTTCCAAATTTTAAGTTGTTGCTACCTAACAGACCTGACTTTCCCAAAGATCCAAAGTCTCAGTTGTTCCAGGATCTGTTTGATAACTTAGGATAGACAGTCGAGAGACATTAGGCCCATCGTGCTGTCTTTCATCCAGCACGTGGCTCCTGCGTCAGAGTTGTAGGTAGCAGTACCCGGTAGCCTAGCAGGAGAGTGAGACATCATGATCCAAATCCATTTCAGTGTGTTGTGAAGGGATGAGTACTGGGGAGAAAAATAAAATGGAGCAAGAGGCTAAGGAATACCAGTATGGGGGTGGCGGTTTCAGACCCTGAGCGTGTATGTGTGTGTATGGGTGATTCTAGGAATTGAACCCAGGGACACTCTACTATTGAGCTACATCTCCAGCCCCCTCCCCTTTTACTTTTCTTTTGTTTTCTCTTTTTTTAGTTGTAGATGAACCGAATACCTTTATTTTATTTATTTTTATGCTGTCCTGAGGATCAAACCCATCCCCTCACACATGCTAGTCACAAGTGCTCTGCCACTGAGCAACAACCCAAGGCGCCAGCCCCAGCCCTTTTAAATTTTTGTTTTGAGACATTGCCCAGGCTGGCCTTGAACTTATAGTCCTCCTTACGCTCTCAGCCTCCTGAGTAGGGACCACTAGTGTGTGCAGCAATGCCAGCCTTCCTGAACATCTTCTTGAGGGGGAGCAGGAAACTTTTAATGCTTCCTCATGATGCTTTGAGAATTCTTGGGGAAATTTAGCTTGGAAAGCATAAGAAAGGATGAAGAGAGCTAGAATAACAAAGGCAGCTAAGGACAAATATTGTTGAGGATGTGGAGAAATTGGAACCCTTTTGTGTTGCTGGTGCAATGTAAAATGAAGCTAATTTGAAAGACAGTATGTAAATTCAGTGAGTAGTTAAACAGAATTACAATATGATCCAGTGATTCCACTCTGAAGTACAAAAGACAAGGCAAATTATATCTGTGTAAAATGTTGCACACAGATATTAATGGCAGCATAATTCATAACAGCTAAAATTCAGAGACAACCCAAATGTCCAATAACTAATGATTAAAAACAGTGCCATATCTATACAATGAAATATTATATAGCAATAAAAAGGAATGAAGTACAAGTTAAACATCCCTAATCGAGGAATCTGAAATGCTTTGAAATCTGAGATATCCCTCAAAAAGCTTCCTATTTTGGAGCATTTAAGATCTTGGACTTGCAGATTAAGAATTCTCATCTAGTATATCTGTGTAAATATTCCAAAATACTCTGAAAAACTCTAAAATCTGAAACACTTTTGTTTTGGTCTGAGCCTTCCGATAAGGAATACTCAACCAGAACTGATTTGTACTATATCATGAAATAGCATTAAAAACAATATGCTAAGGGGCGGAGGAGCCAGTTCCAGAGGCCACACAATTGCATTTCTATGAAATGTCCAGAGTAGACCTGTCATACTAGTTAATGAATGAAAGACTGATGAGGGGGACTGAGACCATTAGGGCAGCTAGGGGTGCAGCAGGTCTGGTGGAATGGTGATGTTCTAAAATTGATTGTGCTTATGATTGGACAAGTCTATAAGCACATTAAAGACCATTGAATTATACATTCGAAATGGGTGTGAACTATACCTCTACTGGCTTTAAAAAAAAAAAGTTGGGAAGCAGAGCGGCACTAAATGCCAGAGGATCTCCCCTTACCCCCCATTCTCTCCCTATTCTGACCGCTGGGTATCTTGTTTCCAACAGCTATGAAAGTGCCAGCATTGAGACCTTCTTCAGTGGGAGCTGGTCTGTCTTCTGGGTCAAGATGGTCTCCTGCTGGGTGTGCGTGCTGTTGTACCTGTGGACGCTGGTCGCTCCCCTCTGCTGTCCCTCTCGGCAGTTCCCTGTGTGAGAATGTCAGCAGGCCACTTGGCTCAACATTCTGCGCTGGAAGAGTTGTCCTCTGAATAAGTGTACGAAGGATCTGAGCAGCAGCTGGTGCCCTGTGAATAGCTGACCCTTCCTGGTTGTTTTAAGTGGGTCTAAAAAAGCTTTCAGGGGGATAAGAAAAAAGAAAAAAAAAACAATTAAATTAGCTTTTCAATTCTGAAATTCAAAAAGAAACTACCAGATTGTCCTAAAGGAATTGAAATTTTCAGCCAACCTGACCTTAGGTGAAATGAGTCGTGGTTATGTTCCTATTTTCCTTGGGTGTGCTTTCACCAAAAGAGCTGGTACAACATCTTTTCACAGGGATAAACATTATTTTGTGTGACCTGTCATTCTCATCCTTGGAATTAAAAAGCAAGCAGAATCTTAAGTCCCCAGACCCAAAAAGAATCCAGTCCTCTCTCCCTCACTTTCACCTCCTGGAGCCTCTTCCCCAGAGGGCCCTGCTCATAGCTCCCTGGCATTTATAGGGTACAAGAGGAAGCCCCTGCCTTTAAATCCACCCTCACTGCTGCCACCTCATGGTCCCCAAGCAGTCCCCTTTGTGGTTGTGATGCTGGGAGTCACAGCCTTCACTCTCTCCCCGTGGCCTTCCCAGAGGTCCCCTCATCCTTTCTGGGTTTCAGCATATTTCTAATAATGTGAAAAGCACAATTTGCCATCACCATTCTTGTGGTCCCCCACCGTGTTGTCACAACCTGATCCAAGTTACCACAGTAAGCAGGGCGCTTATTTGTGGTGGTGTTCATGTGACTATAAAATGACACTCATGTTTTCTTTGCCTAAGCGAAGGAGGGCTATGCTTTCTACTCTTTCACTCTATTAATAATGATACTTCAAGGACCTTAACAAAAGTTTCTTCTTGGCTGAAGCCTGCTGCATCCCTCTTTCAGGCATGAAGTTCAGCCCCTCAGTTTTTCCTCCACCTGAGGCCTTTGAAATTATAAAAGCAAAAGAGCTTTGATTCCTGGCTTGGTAATGTGACCACACTGTTAATGTCCATTATGATTTTCTTGGAGTAGATTTGCTGAGGTGAGAATCCCAGGCAGCCCCTCCAACAGGGCTGACCAGACAAGTCCATTAGAAGCTTGGAGTGAGTAAACATCCTTAGAAGAAAAGGTGGATGGTTTGAGGATGTTAAACCATAAGCAACATATTGGAATTTCCAAAAATACATATTTGTAGAGTACAACTCATCAGAATTGACTTTTGGTAGCTATTGAAGATGTTTGTTTTCAATATTGGATGTTCTCAATCAGGGAGGAGATTTACTCTGGAAAGTCCATTAAAGATACCAGTGAAGCTGCCATGAGAATCTTCTGGAACCCCCTGGAAGATTTGGCCTTGACATTTTTTTCTTGGTCCCTCTGTGAGTTGAGTAGAACTCGGTCTCACCTAAGCCTGGCTTTCATGTGCCAAAGTGCTGACTGGAGAAATTACTCAGATACTTCCTTTCTCCTCATTCCTTCACATCTTCTCAAGAATACCAAGGGGGAAACAAGTATAGGGTGAGTTTCTTTAGGAATTCGCTTTACTGATAGTGTTGGAGATTCAGTTTATGCATGAATCAATGTATCCGTATTTCTTTTTGTAGGGCAGAAATCTGTACTCAGCAGTGATTCCAGAGTCACCAAATGAATAGTTGCACACCAAGCCTGAGAGACCCTAAAAGCCAGTGGAGTGTGAGCCCCATGAACTGGGGACAGTTCAGGAGGTGGGGCTGTGTGTGACAGCCCCTGGCAGAGGCCACTGCATTGGTGCCTGGTGCAGTGACACAGGGGCTCTGGGTAAGCCAAGGTCACCGTTAGGAAGGTGAAGCCAATGAATAGCCAGAGTGGGATTGTAGGCAGTTTCCATAGGAGTCTTCCTGCCGAGGTCTAGTAGAGTCCTTGATGGGTCTGGCAGCCAGCTGGGGTAGCTTTAGAACTGGCCCTTATTACCAGGTCAGAGTCCAGCTGACAAGGCCACAAACTCCTTGGCTGGCCTTTGTCGGCCCCTTTCCTCAGGACGCTCAGGGAAACAAGGACAGAGCTGGTAGTGACCCCTCATAGCTTCCCGCTTAGCCAGCCCAGCCCACCTCCATTGTCCAGCTGGCCGAGTCTGCTTTGTGGTATCACATTCCCGTCCAGCGGCAGGTCTAGGCAAGAGGATGAGTTACAGTCCTTCAAATTTTTATTCTCAACTGACAGTGTTAGCAAAGTTCTGGGATGGCCACAGGAGAGGTGGCTGTCCTCTGAGGTCTGAGGGTATATATATATATAGTAAGAAGTCAATTTTAAAGATTAGTATGAGAAACAGTGTTCAGGTGTGAGTCAACATTGTAGGTTTTTCTTAAACCTACATTTTGTGTTTTTGAGACTTAAACTGGAAAAGTTGTGCCAGTTGCTTGAAGTTGCAGTATCAATGTTGCTCATTTAACTCTCTGATACCTTTAAAAAAATAACAGGCTTTTGCTTCCTCCAAGTTTTTGTACCTGATTACAAAGGTGCCTTTCCTGAAGCTGCTGGCCAGGCTCCCCTCGAGATGGAAGCCGAAGATTTTTAGAAGTTGTGTGCGGCATTTCCTCTGCCATTCATCTGATGTGGAAAATTCCTCCTCGTCATTTTCCTGAGGGAGACTCTTGGGAGGGTCACGGGACTCGGTCATGTCACCTGGCTGAAGACGAGAGTTTTCTATCTCAAGTCTTCAGAAAACCTCCCATGTTGAGCTTTTGTAATACTAGTTGGTTGGTTTAGTTTGGTCCATTTCTAGGGAAATGGTCTACAGATTGTTCGCCAGCTTCTTTATCAACGATGGGCTGCGAGTGTAGACGGGAGGGAGGGTGGAGTTGCTGGTACTTTGCGGGGAGTTCCACGTGCGTTTGCAGTTCCGCAGAGGATCCTTCACTGTGAATGGCCCCGCATAGAGTTCATCGCCCCTCTCCCCAAATTGTTACCCTCTGTCTTTTTACTTATTTAATGTTTGCAGTTTACCATCATTGGTGCTTCATGTTATCCTGTGAAGGGAATTCCAGGGCCTATGTTTAAGCTTCCTGGGCTTTTTTGTTGGTGTTCCTATCACCTTTCTAAATAATATCTCACTTTGTTGTACACTCACATCCTATGCCTCTTGGAGTTGAAAGAGGGCTCCCTGCTCACAACCAAGAGAGTTCTGACCTTGAGCTAAGACCCTGAACTCCCAGGGTCTTAGCCCTGTGGGCCCTCTACCTACCTGTGTAATGGACAGTGCAGGTGGCCCCTTGGTTCAGGGATCTTTTCGTGGATGTTCTCTTGCTAGTACGCTGTTTTACACTTCAGGCAGAGATGGGTTCTCTCTGTTAGACCTGTGACTTCGCAGGATGGCAGCGCTATTCACAAGGATGTCTAGAGCTCTCTTATCTTCCTCACTAGATCATGCACAGAGTTAGTCATTTTTGAAAGGTGGAAATATTTGGCTTTTACCAAAGAGGCATTTTTGGTTTTAAACAAAATCTTTTCAGAAAAAAATTTAATTGCGGAATGGGAGATTAAGAAAGCATATGTCCAAATCCACTTCTGTAGAAGTTTAATCATATTCGTATGAATAAAATGACAGAACTCTTCAAAGGTAATCCTTTGGGATAAAGGATCCTGGGAAATTCCCTCAGGTAAAGAAAGCTTACGGCAGATGCGTAATATATGTCTTGAGAGCTATTTATAAGAAATTTAAGAGGATTGTTTTGTTTTCCTTTATTAAAGATTTAAGCTTTTTTACTTTGTGAAGAAAAATGACAATTTTATAGTCATAATTTTGTTAATTTTTTAAAACTTTTCTGAAACAATTAGCTGTAGCCAAATTTTGTGGTAATGTTTTGCTACGTTAGAATTTGAAAATGCAATATGTATGGTAAATTTACTGTTTGGAGTTTATAAAGGTCTGTGATATGGTTAGATTTTGCTAACTTTTAAAAGTTATTTTTCCCTTTAGTTACAAAGCCGATTATGAATTTGTAATTGTTTTTTGAATGCTAATTTTTCTATAAAGTACCTAAAGTTGGTCAGTCTTTTCTTATGTAGAAAACTCAAAACTTGTTAACTCTGTACTTTAATAAAATGTAAAATTGAAAACCATGGTTTTTTTTTCCCTTCTGTTAGATACATACAATTAAAGTTCTCCAGTTAGTGTTTTCTAAACATATTTAGTCACTTGTTAATTAGGTCTTTTAAGCCTTGTCAGATCTGCTGATTTTTTTAAATTAATAAATAAAAATTGTATATACTATGGCATCCAATAAGGTGCTTTGAAACAGGCATACATTGTGGAATGATGAAATCAGCTAATTAACATACATATCCTTAACAATGTCCTCCAGGTTTTCATGTTGCAGGAGTCCCTTCTTTTTTGAGACTGAATAGCATTCTATTGTGTGTATGCCCCCCCTTTTTTTTCAGGAGAGAATCACTTATATTTAGTTTTTCATGTAGCTTTCTTTGCTCCAACACTTTGTTGTGTACGTGGTGCTGGGGTTCAAACTTGCATTCTTGTGTATGCCAGGCAAGTGCTGTAATCGCTGAGCTCCAGCCCCTATATGCCTCATCTTTATCCATCCACCTGTCCTCTTTCATAGGGGAGTGGCATGGTTATCGTGCAAAAGACTGAGGTGTGAGATTTTGGCAGTTATACTGGGAAACGTAATTTACCATACCTTCTACTTGGCTTCTCATCTCATTCAAAGGAGAAGCTTAAGTCTTTGCAGGGGCCTACAAAACCCTACAAGATCCATTGCCAGCCTTGGATCCAGCATTACTGGCTTTCCTACTGTTCGTTCTTGAGATGTGCACCTCCTCTGGCTCTTGCAGGTACTCTCCCTTACTGGACCTAGAATTGCAGCTACTGGGCTGTTCTCTCACCATCCTCAATCTTTGGATCAAATGGTACTTTTTCAGTGGATCATTCCCTGACCACTCTTAAAGAGTCCACCCTCTTCCACTTCCCTACTCCACCACCCTGCTTTACGCTCCATGGTTCTCATCACCATCCCACATACTATTCATGTTTCTTATTTTTTCACTTTGTCTTCCCAACACCAGGACAGGGATTTTGTTGTTGTTGTTGTTTTGTTTTGTTTTTTTTTTAGGACAGGGATTTTTATCTACTGAGTTTATTCCTGTGTGTCCAGCATCTAGAATGATACCAGGATTATCACAGCTACACAAAGAGGTGGTGCATGAATACATGAACAATGAATGGGTGAAAGAAGGATTTGTGAATGGCAGTAGTGGATGATAAAAGCTAGAGGGATTCTGCTGGCCTGTGAAGGGCTTTAAATGCCAATTGAAATGTCTAAAATTATGCAGTTGGCAGTGAGCTTTGGAATGGGGATGATCTGCAGGTAATGAATGATATCCTCTAGGTATATATAAAGTTAGATGCTGGAAAGCAGACATTTGAGTATCCAAACCTTACAAATTGTATCAAGGGCTGGGGGCATAGCTCAGTGGAGTGTGTGCTACTCAAGACACCCTGTGTTTTTTTGTTTTTTCACTTTATTTTATTAAGAAATTTATTTGTTGAACAATCAAACATGTTTCTAACAAAACAATATAATTACATATATATAATTATAGTATATATATATAATATAATTATATATATATATTCTGAAAATTAGATTTACCCCCTAGAGGCCACCCCCTAATTACCCACCCTAATCCCCCCCACTCCCAATACATCTTTACAAATGCCTTAGGTTGTATGTCACTACACCTTTTCAGGATTTAAAACATGAGAATTGACCACCTTTCACAATGGCCAGGGTCTAGCTCCAGCCTCCACAGATGAGTGAAGACTTTGGATCCTTGGTTCTCTGGGTTATGCTGACTTCACTCAGCATAATTTCTTCCATAGCCATCCCTTTACCTTCAAAGGCTGCAATATCATTGTTTCTAATTGCTGAGTAGAACTCCATGGTATACATATATGTATATACCACCGTTTTTGGAAGATACCCTGATTTTGATCCAAAGCACAGTGGGAAAAAAAGAAGAAGAAGACAATATGTCAATGTTTTGACAAGCTAGGAAAACTAAGCAACTTAAGTAATATGACTAATGGTTAATAATATCTATTCTAAAAGAGCAGATAATTGATAATCATGAAGATAATGTTCAACCTTAGTAGTAATCAAGAAAATTTTATTTCATGAAATTGGCAAGTAATTTTTAAAAATACCAAAGATGATGTTGATGACATGGCATTTTTGTGTGTTGTGTGAGTAGCTCAGATTAACTAGGACACTTGTCACTGTGCACCAAAACTCTAAAACTGGCATACTTTTCTAGGCAAGGTGGTGCATGCCTATAATCCCGATGACTCGGGAGGCTGAGGCAGGAGGATCACAAGTTCAAAGCTTCGGCAACTTAATATGACCCTGATTCAGAATAAAATCATAAAAAGGGTTGGGTATGTGGTTAAGCCATCCCTGAGTTCAATCCCCAGTACCTAAAAAGAAAATAAAACTTGTATAACTTTTGACCCGGCAATCCCAATGTAAAGAATTTCCCTAAGAAATTAATTCTAGTCAATCACAATGATTTAGTTATAAATACAGTGTTTATAAAAACAAAGTAATAGAGTTAAAATTCAGGTAGAGCATCTATACTTGGAAGTGATACATAGCTAGTAAAATCATGTAGAAAAATACTTTATAGAATGTGTTCTGATAGGTTGTTAAATGGAAAATAACTTAGAAAATTACAGTGCAATCCAGATTGCACATGCGCGTGTACACGGGCATGGTTGTGCACACACAGGAGGGATGCCGAACTGTTCACCTGCTATTTGCACAGCAGCATCCCCACCCTACCTTTCCCTCTATATTTTGGGAACTGTTCCCACAGTTTTAACTGGAGCAGCCAAGTTGTTCGCACACAAATCCCTAGGAGTGGATTTTTCATCAAACTGGACAACCAGTGTCTCCCTGGAAATCTGAACTTGGAACTGGAAGAGGACAGCTTTAGAATGACTGCTGTATTTTTTTTCCCCCTCAAATGGAAGAGAGGGAGAGAGAGAATCGACTTTATTTTTTCATCTGGCCTTTGTGTCTCTGACACCTAATTGTGTATGTGGTGCTGGGGTTTGAACCCGCATCCTCACGCATGCCAGGCAAGTGCTCCAACCTCTGAACCCCCACTCCAGCCCCCCAGTTTCTCAATTCTTTTGAACAAAAGAATTGAGAAACCTAAAAGATATTGTCAATGACTGTTTAGGCATCGTAGACACACACACACACACACAAACAGTTTTCAGGAATATAGAGGATTAAAGCAGATGTGCAGAGGAGCCGTTGTGATAGAGGGAAGAAAGAAGAATGAATGGACTCTGGATTTCCTTAAAATATCACTAGTTTTGATCCATTCTGGAGGCCCAGCTGAATAAAGCAGGATTGATGATTGCTGACATTTGTTGTGCACCTAATATGTGCCTCATATTCTCACAATGGTCCTGTGGATGTTACTGTTCCAACTCCCATTTTACACGTGGGGAAAACGGTGACCTTTTCCTCACATCCCCACTACGTGTATTTGCTCTTACTGAAGCTGCTGAATCTCTCTCTGGCTCTCTTTCCCACCTCCTTCTCTTCACTGTCACCTACCTCCAAGACTCTGGTTTTGGGTCAGCCTTTGCTCCTCATAGGTAGTGCTTTCTCTTGGGTCTCTGTTTGTATAACCATGGCGTCTGGAAGGAATTGCATTTGACTAATGTAGGCACTGAGATATCGGTTCAGCTCACGATGTCAGACCAAAGTTACGGTGAATTTCTGTTTTTTTCCCTCAGTGTCCCCTAGGGAATGCTTTGCAGACCTGTCTCATCTACATTCCAACCACAAGTCCAGGGTTAGGGCTGGACTCCCTGGAGAAAAATATATTGTGTGTTTTAGGCAGGAAATATCAAGATGAGTTTGGAATATCTTGTTATTGCCAAAAACAAAACTACTTTCAAAGACCTTTGATGACAAGCTAAGTTATATCTAGTCAGGAATTTTATCTAGAAATATATTTTGTAATCATTACCATATTGTGTGCTTTTTTCCTTGCTTTTTAACGTGAGTAGAGACTTATGTATTAAACTCAAAATATTAGCAGAAACTCATAAGAAAGTATAGGTGATTAAGTTTGGAGCCAGTGTTCAAATGTTTGAATGATAGCATTTATTAAATAGAAGATGGGATTAGTAAGATTTAATAAACTTTTTAGGTTTAGTTTCAAGTGTTTCGAAGTTTTTTATTAGAAATGTAAGATAAGGGGCTGGAGAGGTGGCTCAGTGATTGGAGCGCTTGCCTGGCATGCACGAGGACCCAGGTGTAAACCCCAGCACCACACACACAACTATGTGTCGATGAAAAAATTAATAAAATTGATTCTAAAAAAATAAGACTAATTTGGCTCTTTGAAGGACTTTAAAAAAGAGACATTGTAACTTGGAATTTTTAAAACTAAAATTTTGATAAATAAATTTAAGTGTACTTTATCAAATTTATAAGCTGGTTGGCATTGATCAAAACAAAATGAGCTGGGTGCGGTGGTGCATACCTATAACCTCAGCAACTTGGTTGGGATGGTGAAGAAGAAGGATCACAAGCTGAGACCAGCCTCAAAAAGAGCTGGGGATGTTGCTCAGTGGTTGAGTACCCTTGGGGTTCAATCCCCAGTACCTCCAAAAAAACAAAATTAGGTAATAAAATATTAACAAAATTAATGGATTTATAAATAACAAATTTAAAAGCTTCAAAATTGCTTTAAAATATACAGTTTAAATGTATGAATTACAAGTTGACACTCAAGTATTTATTTTCTTTGCAGAAAAGCTCTGCAGAACTCAGTTGACCTTTTCCAGATGGGTATACCAGGGTAGTCTTAAGTTACTCTGTTTACAAGCAACTCCAACAGTCTCAGTAGGTTACAGCTACCAAAGCCCAGTTCTTGATCCCATTTCATATCAGTTGTGGGCTGTCCACGGCTCCGCCCTGAGCTCTACTCTGGGAGTGATGCTGCAGTCTCTACGTGGGATAGTGTTGATTTCATGGGAGATAAAGAATGTGGCATAACCACATGATGGTTCTTTCAGCTTCAGCTTAGAAGTGGCACGCATCACTTCTCTTGTCCCTGCATTGGTCAAAGCAAGAATCAATGGCGAATCTTGATGTCAACAGGGTGGGGTGGATATGCAATCCACAAGGAAGGGCACCAGCTCATATACATACACTGTAATGAGATAGATAAGTTTTATTCTCAAAGGTGGGGCAGCAGGTATTTTGGGCAATAATACAATCCACCTTAATGAGGAATAAGGAAATTTTTAAAAGTTATTACAATTTATTCCCCCCTGCCCGGCATATGCTGTCAATATGTTCTAACTTTCAGAAGCAATTGCTTTTGGGCATCGGAATTCTGGCAGTTTTTACTTTCTTTGAACACTTTCTACAGTAAACATCTATACTTATTTTTGTGGCTAGATTTTTTTTTTCTTTAGGAGAGAAGGATAGTGGGCAGGAGTGGTGGCTCAGCGGTTGCGGTGCTTGCCCAGCATGTGCAGGTACATAGGTTCAAACCCCAGCACCACGTGCACGGCTAAGTGTTGGAGCAACTAAAGCCATGGGAAAAACTCAATAAAAACTGATTCTCTCTCTCTCTCTCTCTTTCGCTCTCTTTCAGTGGCTTTAGTTGCTCTATTCATGTCAGCTTCAAAAGATATGAAATGGAGGGTGTTTGTTGACCCAAGCAACCAATGATGGCTTGTGTGAGAGGTGCTCACGATCACCTCTTAGATACTGCCAAAGAACTGAGGCAGAAACCAGGGGACTGAAGGCAAGACCACGCAAGAGTGCCAGTGACACTCTGTGCAGCTTTTTATTTGTGTGTGTGTGTGTGTGAGAGAGAGTGAGTTTACAGTTCAGCAAGCAATAATACATCTTAAAAAAACATTTGCAATGAATACTTTGTGATATCCAGTCTATGTACTGCTATTATCTTTCTTCTCCAGATGTCTCGCATCTCTACTTCTAAGGTTCTCCGTCCTTCACCTAATCATAAACTCCAAGGCATATAGCGTCATTATCTTTCTCTTCTCCAGATGTCCTATATCCTTCACCTGAATATGAACTCCTACTTTGTATCACATTGCTATCTTCACGTGGGAGTTAGACTGCAGGCGTTCCTGTTATGGTCTAAGCTCTCAGGCGTCCCTGAGTTTTCTCCCATGACCATGACTTCATCATCATATGTTAACCCTTCAGTGAACTTGCGCTTATTCCATGCTATGTACAGTCCTCCAGCTTGCCAGCTGGGTGGGGAAAGGCTGCTTGTGTTACAGGATACATTCTTTCGTGGTTATCTGAGTGATAGCGTGGGGTTCTGACTTACGCCACCAGGGAAGGTTATATTTCCCTTTGGCAGGAAACTTACAGTTTGGACCTCATGTGTATTGTCAGAGTAAAACTTTTGTGTTTAGTTGACACTTCATTTGCTTCTGATTTTATAGTCAGTACCAATTTTCCAGCCAGTACCCATCTTACTGAGAAATCATCTTCTATAATCTGAATTGGATCTGTGACCAGTTGGTTGTTGCTGCCCTAGTTCTTCTTGGTGGGCAAGATTAAATCAGATTTTTGGTTTTTTCCGTTTGTTCCTCTCTCATTTTAGCTTTTTGGTAGGTCAATTGAATGTTCATGATGATGACTCCAAAGTGCTCTTCTCTTGCTTTGTCCCATAGACATAAGAAAAATCACCAACCTGTGACTCCTAAGTTTCTCTCCCTTCAGACAGAATTTCCGAACTGAATAAACTTTCGTGCAGATTTCCAGGAAGGTTCTTGATTCAGCATTGCGGTTCTACCAAATAGTGATAGAACCCATCTATGAAGTTTTCTTTCCTTATTTCAAGTCAATTCATTTACATATTTCCCTTCCCCACCCCTTCCCACCCGCTGCATGGCCTTTGCTTGACCCGAGTGATGTCATTTCAGATCAGTCTCTTTTCCATTTCCATGGTTGCTGTCTTAGGTCACCTGTATGACTCCAAGGTTACTGCAACAACTGCCCAACTGAGTCTCCCCATCTCCAGACACCCCCCAATCCAGTCTCAGCCACGATAACCTTTGGTTTTTCCAAACGCCTGCCCTGGGCACTGAACCATTCTTCTCTGCCTGGAACACTCTTTCTTCACCTGTTTCTTTCCACTTCCCTAATTTTCAAGATCCTTCTCAGGCATCATAATCTCTAGGAGCATTTCTTAGCAGCCACATCCTCAACTCAGCTCCTGATCTGATTTAGGTCAGAGACTAAAAGTATTGTCAGCACTTCTGACAGCATGTGTATATATATATATATGTATATATATATGGTGTATGTGTGTGTGTATATATATATATATATGCACATTTTAAGAGAGAGGGACAGAGAGAATCAATTCTATTTGGTTTTTCACATGGCTTTTGTTGCTCTGACACTTCGTTGTATACGGGGTGTTGGGGTTCAAACCTGCGTCCTCACACGTGCCAGGCAAACACCATAACTACTGAGCCACCACTCCAGCCCTTCTGACAGTATCTTAATGGTTCATTTATGTGGTGTTTCCCCCTTCTCTCCATACACCCCAACTTGAGAGCAGAGATTACAGTTCCAATTTCCTTTTACCACTGTCTTCCTGGCCCCTAACATGAAACTGGAATGTACCACAGTCTCTAAATGGACAAATGGTGCCTCACAAGGAAAAAATCAGGAACTAGATGATGCTGATTAGTGACACAGGGGTGCTAGACTGTGTGGAGTCCATCACTACATGGCCGTGGTCTCACTGTACCATCAGGAATGGAGTGGCCTCCTATTGGGTTGTCTGCCTGCCTACATTTTGGGGGTAATTCTCCTCTTCCCTCCCTTTCTCTCCCCTCCACATGTCAGGCCTCAACTTCTGATTGCTAGGGTTATAACAGGACTGCGGACAACTACACCCCACCTGGGGTGGGGGCAGGGCACTCAGTTCACGGGTTTAGGAGGTCACTCAACCTAAGGTAATCTAGTCTGCATCCTATGCACAGGAACTTGGAATCAGGACCCAGAAACACAGGACCTGTCCATGCACATCTTTTAATGAAGACTACCCAACTGAGAACAGGCTATTCAGAAGTTACTATAGCAAGGGAGTCAGCCACCATCTCTTGCATTTAGCAGAGACTGAGGCAGGCAGAGGAGCAGGAATGCATTGTCATAGGAAAGAGCAAAGGCTTTAGGTTGGCCCTGATTGGAGGCTGTTAGCACAGGGGAAGCTGAGGTGGGCCAGCCAGCAGCAAGCATTCTGTGTGACTGATTAGGGGAATGTTTTTGGTTTGTCTGGTTAGTTCTCAGTTGGAAGGGAAACTATCAGTCAGTCAAGTACTGGCGCTTGTGGGGACATTGCTACAGGGTTATTGGCTGGCTTCATGGAGCAGATAGGAGGTTGGCCTTGGGCTAGTTGCTGCAGATTGTGGGTCTGAGTTCTACTTTAACATGTATAACCTGGCCATGTGTGTGTTTGATGTCTCACGACAAACCTCTATCTCCTTCCTTCATGGGGAAGCTTTTTAAAACTTGCTAAATTTACCTGATTAAGGGCACAATTGTTCAGGAATACTTTCTGCTTTGGGGAGGAGAGCGGTTTAGGACAAGAAGGGCAAGGTGCAGCTGTTATTTGGCAGTGGGGAAAGGAGATGAACATTCCTGACTACCTGCTGTAAGGGAAGAACCAAATGAAGGAAAGAGAGGACAGGCAGCTCAACAGTTGCGCAGGCTTGTTCAGGACAAACCTGCAGAGGAGGACCTGATGGGGACTTCAGCTTGCAGCCTGGGTGTGAGGGAGTGGGCGATTTCTGTGGTTAGGCTGTTGGTGCTAGGGAGTTGTCAGGGAAGGGCCCTTGTGGTCATCACCTCTATTATTTTGGGGTGGTCACTGTTCCATGTTAAACCAGGTGTTTTCAGGATTTGAGTCCCAGATAATAATTTCCTTTCTTTGTCTGATGATGAAGTATTTTTGGGTTTCTTCACATGATGATGGAGTAGTCTGGGGTTTAGGTCAGGCTGAGTCAGAGTGACCTGGAGGTGACTCTTGTTCTAAGATGGAGGTTATATTTTCTTTTTCTTTCTTTCTTTCCTCTTTCTTCTTTCTTTCTTTCTTTCTCTTTCTTTCTTCTTTCTTTCTTTCAGAGAGAGGGACAGTGTGAGAGAGATAGAGAAAGAGAGAATCAACTTTATTTAGTTTTTCATGTGGCCTTAGTTACTCCGAGACTTTGTTGTGTACGTGGTGCTGGGGACTGAACTTGCGTACTTGCTCATGCAAGGCAAGCACCGCAACCACTGAGCCACCGCTCCAGCCCCATGGAGGTTATATTTCAAAATGGCCTTGCCTGTGTCAAGTTCTTCCTAACCTTTAGATCCTAAAGGTATATGACCTTATGTCATTTGCAAAAAGTCCAAGGCAGGTGTTGTGGTTGATGGGTGGCTTGCTTCTACCCAGTGATTCAAGCATCCAGGCTTTTCCATATTGTAGCTTCCCAATTCCCTGGGACCTGTGACAAGTGGTACAAAGTGAAAGAGGATATGGAAGGTATATCTATCTGTGCTTTAAATCTTTCCTTAGAATAGGCAGCATAACATATATTGCATTCCCTTGGTGAGAACTAGTCATGTGGCCATGCTACGCTGCAAAGAGCGCTGGGAAATCTGGCTATGTATCAGTGAAGAGAGGAAGTGGACTGCTGAGTAGCACATTCTCTGCTCTCTTATGCACTGGCACTCACGATTCTCATTTAATTAACAACAACCCTGAGAGGTGTATTATTCATTCCAACTTTATAGATGAGGATGCTGAGATCCAGAGAAATCAAGTAACTTGCCAAAGTCCCAACTATTATATGGAGTACCTGTGATTGGAGCTCAATCCTGTTTGAATCCCAAGCTTACTCTTTCCCATGTGACATATTGGCTTCATAGGTAAAATGTTTGGAGCCGGGTTCATGCTCCATGCTCAGGGGTGGGTTGAATTGTGATTTGATGATTATGGTTGGCTGTCTCCAGTGAACCAGAATTACCTCAGGGATTTGTTCTAAATGGTTCCTTCTTATTTCTATTCCACTAAAGCTTCATTGAGCCAGTCTGCATTTAAACAAGCTCTCTGGGGTAATGTTGGTAATATACCAGAGCACCTAGCCCTTCTGGGACAGGGGAAATGTCAAGGTGAATTCCTAGTTGTGGTCTGGAAAGGTGTCCCTCAACAGGATTTGGGGATTATGATTTGTAAAATTCTGGAGCTTCTCCAGAATAGCTGCCTTCCCATCCTCAGGGATGAGGCCATGGAGACTTCCAGGGGTGTCGAGTACCGATGTTTCTATTACTGCCTTAGTGGCCCTATCCTCTGTCCAAAGCCCACTCAGCTGGTTCCCACAGTGTCCAAACTGGGATCACGGTTGAAACCGAATAGCTTCCTTTAGATGCCTGAAGATTTTGATCCCAACTTCCCTAACCCTGTATAATCCATGTAATTGGTGACAGTCTCCGTGAGGCCGCCTGTTCAGCCAGGTGATCATCCTGTCTCACTGAGGAGGAGCTGTCTGCTAGACCTGCGAAGGAAGCAGGGAGATGGTGCCCGCTCTTAGAACTGGCAGCCTGGAAGGGTAAACTTACCGCTGGTGACGAGAGCTACCATTTGCTGAGTACCTCTTTCATGCCAGCTTATTTAATTCTCCCAAACAACCCTGAGGAATAAGCATTGCTGGTCCTTCTCCAGAAGCAGAGGCTCAAAGCTGTTAATTAATAAAGGTGACTGCTGTAGCTTTGATCTGAAATGTCCAAAGGCTTGGTCTCCAGCTAGCTGTATGATTGGAAGGTGGTGGGACCTTTAGGAGGCGAGGCCTGGTGGAAGGCAGCTGGGTCTTTGGAGGCTGGCCTCAAAGGGGATATTTGAACTCTGGCCCCTTCCTCTGTCTCCTTGCTTCTTGGCTGCCATGAGGTAAGCAGCTCTGCCCCACCACACACTCCTTGCCATGATGTTCTGCCTTGCTACAGGCTCAAAAGCAACAAAGCTTACCATAGACTGAAATCTCTGAAACCATGAGCCAAAATAAACCTTTATTCTTTTTAAATTGATTCATCTCAGGTATTTGTTACAGCAACAGAAGACTGACACAGTGACCCAACTAAAGAATTTGGGGGAAGGGGGCATGTGTTAGAGTCCAGATCAATCTAATTCTCAAGTCCAAGCTCTTAGGTACCATGAGTAGTGGGCTGAATGATAGAGCAATGGATATGAGTCTCCCTCGAATTCCTATTTGAAATCCTAACCCCTAATGTGATGGCATTTGGGAGATGATTAGGTCATGAGGGTGAAGCCTTCTTGAATGGGATGAGTATCCTTATAAAAGAGACCCCATAGTCTCAGTCTCCACCCGGACTCCGCCATGTTGAGTCTTATAGGTATTGTGACTGCTGCCTTGGCCTCTGGGGCCTTGCGGGGACTCAGCTCTTCGGCGTCGCTACCCCAAGCCCAGCTTTTACTGCAGGCCGCCCCGGCAGCGGTCCAGCCTGTCCCTCTCATCCCCATGTATTTTTGTCTGTTAGTCAGAGACTGTGCAGCGCAAACATCCCCGTCCCCAAAGGCAGGCCCTGCCACCTGCGTATCGTGGCAGTCATCAGTGCAGTCGTGGATGTCCAGTTTGATGAGGGATTACCACCTATCCTAAATGCCCTGGAAGTGCAAGGCAGGGATACCAGGCTGGTTTTGGAAGTGGCCCAGCATTTGGGTGAGAGCACAGTAAGAACCATTGCTATGGATGGAACAGAAGGCTTGGTTAGAGGCCAGAAAGTCTTAGATTCTGGTGCACCAATCAAAATTCCTGTTGGTCCTGAGACCTTGGGCCCTGTCATGAATGTCATTGGAGAACCCATTGATGAGAGAGGTCCTATCAAAACCAAACAATATGCTCCTATTCATGCTGAGGCTCCTGAGTTCATTGAGATGAGTGTTGAACTGGAAATTCTGGTAACTGGTATCAAGGTTGTGTATCTGCTAGCTCCTATGCCAAGGGTGGCAAAATTGGGCTCTTTGGTGGT
>PVKS010002603.1:0-115786 GCA_004027875.1 Aplodontia rufa | reverse complement strand
CAATTAGAAACAATGACCTTGCAGCCTTTGAGGGTAAATGGATGGTTATGGAAGAGATCATGATGAGTAAAATCAGCTTAACCCAGAGATCTAAGGGTCGATTGTCTCCACTCATAGGTGGAGGTGGGGACTAGACCCTGGACAGTGAGAAAGTTGGTCTAGTAACATGAGTTAAATCCAGATAAGATGTAATGCTTTAACATCTAATACCTTTTTTTTAGAATTATAAAGGGAAAGGGAAGGGAGGGATAAGGGAGGGTAATTGGGGGGGGGCACTCCTGGAGATAATTGCAATATCCAGAATATTTACACATTTTATATTATTTTGTTAAAATCGTGTAAGGTTGTTCAAAAAATAATAATAAATAAAAAAAAATAATAATTGGCCTTGATGATGTCTAATACAACTTTCTGCTTTAAAATGCCATCTGTAAATGGTTAAAAGGAAGAAATGTATTGGAGTGTAAAACCAAGATTATGATGTGGAATGATTCTAAAATAAAGATTTTTGATGGGTACAATGTCACATGCCTATGATTCCAGTGATTTGGGAGGCTGGGGCATGAGGAGCACAATTGCCAAATCAGCCTTGGCAACATGGAGAGATTCTGAGCAATTTAGCAAGACAAAATAAAAAAATATGAAACACTGGTAAAGCACCCATGGTTTCAATCCTCAGTACAGATAAACAAACAAGCAATTAAAGTAAAGATTTTCACACAGAAGGAGAACATCAATGATTTTTGTTTTCTTCCCCCAGAACTCTTTTTTAACATTGTCTCCTTTATAGTTTTTATGGATTGGTTCTTAAATATTGGTTCTTGAATACAGCTTGTGAGAGCTGTATCCTCATCAGTGGATTAATCATTTTGATGGTTTAATAATCTGAAAGGGTTTCCCCAGAGGTGGAAAAACTATGTACAAATAGGGCACGGCCCCACTGAGGGTATGGTCTTGTGGGGTATATCTGTACCTGGCCCCCATCTCTCTCTCTCTTTCTGCCTCCTGCCCACTTGTCTACATCTCTCTCTCTCTGGCTGCCATTAGCTGAAAAGCTTTCTTCTGAGATGCCCTACTGTCATGATGTTTTTACCTTAGAACCTGCTGACCACATATTTAATCTTCCAAAACTATGATCTGAAAATATATATTTCATCCTCTAAGTTGTTCTTGTCAGGTGCTTTGGACACGGTGATGTAAAGCTGACTAATACAATAGTCCTTAGGATTCGAAATGGCCCAACCTAAGGCATGTTACTAGTACCTTCCATTGTCAATCTCTACTAAACTGATGAAATTAAATTATAGATGGGGGCTATTCATGCAGTAAGTGATTGGATAAACTGAATATGTTGTTAGTAGATAGGGAAAGAGGGCAAAATGTATACAATGCAATATTTCCAGTTTTCTAACCGTTAGCATCTATTTATCAATATGACGTCAAAGAAGTATTAAATAACCAGGTTACTAAAAGAAAGGACATATTGATAATCCCTCAATGCTTGTTAATAATCTAAGAAGTTTGATTTTCTTCAACCATCACTCCATCCTTCTTCTCCCACACCATTATACTGGTGGGTAGGGAACTAATTCAAGAAGTTGTTGACTTTGTATGTCCTCAACCTTAGAAGATAATCAGAAAGAATTGATGGAGACTAGGTATCTCACATTGCCCTGAATATTGGCTCAGCTACAGAAAGCTACTGTTTCAACAAGGTTAAATGTAAAAACAGTACATGTGAAAAAATCATTGGGTGAGTCTGAAATGTATCTCTTATCTCTAATTGGATCACTTACACATATAGTTTTCTCTTTCCCTTCTACAGCATACCGATGAAACCTGCTAGAAAAGGCCACACTGAAGGTACAATAAGGAACCAAGATGTCATGTATTTGAAATGAAGATAGCAGCAGCTCTCCTCAGCACCCAAGGCCTCTGGTGCTCTTAGCAAGCACAGAAGTGAACTTCTGCAGCTCAGTTACTCCACCATTTAACATGTAAGACCAGGGATTCCTCCACGTTACCAAAATGTAGCCCAGCATAGGAGGCCTATCTCTTCAACCTACTCTCCAACCCCAGAGTTAGACCTAGCAAATGGGAAGTACAATCACACTACTTCTACAGGTTGAACCTAGGCCACAGGTTAACTGTGAGCTGAGAGGAGAAGAGATGACAATGAAAACTCAGTAGTTCTGACCTGGTAACTATAGTAGATAAGAATAACCTAAACACTGTATGTTATCAGTACCTTCTTATATCAGGAGTAGAATATCAATACAGATCTAGGAAAGAGAGACTTGGAAGAGCTTGTTTAAAGGCAGCAATTACTGGGAAAAAAGAGTCTTTTCTATTTGTGTCCTTCTGGATTCTAATCCTTCCAGTCAGCACATTGCAAACCTATAGAGTAAGGAAGAGGATGGTGTGGATAGAAATCTAACAATCAATGAAGATTAAAGGAAGACAATGAAGAAAAACAACCTCAGAATTATGACAGTGTGTGGATCAGCAGAATTTGTTTAACCTGGACCCTTAGAAGTGCAGAATCTTGTGCTGCACCACACATCTGTAACAGAGCTTCTCAAAATTTCACATGTATAAAATCGTGTGGGGAGCTTGACAAAACAATTCTTTGCCCACTTACAACTTCTGAATTAGTGTGTGTGGAGTGCACTCAGAGCTGATTTTCTAATAAGCTCCCATGTCCTCTGCTGTGGCTCATGTGTACACCATATTTTAAATTAGTAAGGCAGGAAGAAACTAAAACTGGTAATTATCCACATGCTTGGTTTTCTTAATAATTAAAAATTATCTGAACAAGAGAAAAATAGAGAGGTATTTCTCTATGATCTACTTCCACCAATCATATCCACTTTACCATGCAGGAAAATATAAATTTCCTTCCTAGTTTTACAAAAATGTTAAGCAGCCAGTGTAAGGATATCTAACCAAATTTGAAAAGAAACAGAACACAAATAAACCTAAGTAGGTAGCAAAGGGCACATCTACTCAATTTCTTTCATTCTTCTCCTCCCCACCTTTTGGAGTATGTTGTACATGTTTTCCTGTTTCTTGTCACAAGGTCCCCTTATTATACTGCCTTAATAAGGCATTGAGTGTGTTCTCTTAACACCCCTCTTTTCTCTTCATAAGATCTAAAAAAAATGTAACTGAGAAATATCTAATAGAACTAAAAAAAGTTCTTAAAATCATCCTCACAATTTGCAACAGTCCCAGTTCTATTTATTTTATGAAAGTGTGAAATTAGTAAACTTTTGTCATGACACTAAGATAGTAAAAAACACATGACACATAAGTACAGGTTATGAAACTCTAGTACACACCAAAAAAAGTAGCTGCTATTTCCTTTTCCTGTGAGGAAATGTTCAAACAGACCCTTTGATCAGAAGTTGGGTGAGGGACCTGAGATAAAAGATAAAATAGAAAATTGTGATCTGTCTGCCCTCACCACAACAGTCTTATCTGAGATTCCCCTTGGGGATTAGCTAATGCTTTCTCTGTTCTCAGCATGGAAGTGACAGGAGAAGCTGAGGGCTGGCAAGTCCTCATAAAAGTTAGTTTCAGCATCTTCATTTCCCCATAGCAGACATTTCCATTAACAATAGCTGAGGGTTTCACCCTTCTGCAGTTTGAACTCTGAAATAAATTTCACAGATAAACCTCCTATTCAACTACACAAACTCATGATTACATAATTTCCAAATAGCATATCCCTTCTGCATGTTGGATGAAAATCAGGAGAGCAAAATAGAAGGGAAAATACTGGTCCCTCATATTTATTTTCTTTATGGAACTAAATGACCACCTGGATTTTAGACATAGAAATATCCGTTTAATCCTTTAAAGATTAAATTTCAATCCTAATTGTTTTAGAGTGAACATTCCTATATTTCTATATCCCCATAAATTGTTTTGTGCTTGGACCAGAATTTAATAAATGGCTTTTGATTCTACTTATATCTTCTTCCTTTGCCTCCTCCACTTACGAAAGCATTTCTCCCCAATTCAGAAGATATCAGGCAGGTCCCCAATTGTAGCAGTTTCTGCCCATTTGAGTACAAAATTAATGGTAAGCTAAAACCCAAAGTTCAAGTTTCCCAGGGCAGTGCTTCAACCAGATGCTCCATAGTGTGATGGAAAAATTAGTTAGATATCCATACAGAACTTTTATAGCACAAAGAACAACTCTTCTTTTTTAAACAAACAAACAAAAAAAGTTTTTATGCTTTAACAACCTCTATATGTGCCTCATTGTATGTGATTAGTTTTAATATGAGTGTTACATCTTTAATAATAGATTTTCATTTTTGTAACCTCAATTATTTTAACTTGAGTACTACTCAAAAGTCTTATGAATGATAAAAGATTTAATTTTCTATAACATGTATGTTGCTATTGTATGCCCAGAGCCCAGACTCTTTTCAGAGACAGCATACGTTGGCTTGACCCTTCTTTGATGTCATGAAAAAAATAAATAAAGCATTCCTTTGAAGCATGCTAAAAATTGGGGATAAAAACATTTTCTATACTGTCATTTTGGTGAAAGCCACTATCATCTTTTGGATCGCTTCCTGTAATAGCTTCTTACAGAAAATAATCTCCTTATTCCATGCTGCTCATGTAAAGCTTATTCTTCACAGAGCAGCTTGAAAAATCTACTAAAAATGTAAATTAGATCATCTCCCTCTCATGCTTCCAATGCTCCATGACTTCATATTATACTTATCAGAATCTAAATTTCATGGCCAACATAATCTAGCATTGCCTTCTCCTGTAGTCTCAGTCACTATCCTCTTTATTTATTCTGCCTCAATCCCACTGGCCTCAGTGTTATTTTTTGAACATGCCAGTTATAGTCCATCCTTAAGGCCTTTGTCTTGTTGTTTCTTGTGCCTGGAGTGCTCTTCCCCAATTATTTTCATGGCTCTTTTTCCTCCTCCAGCCAGATCTCTGTATAAATATCAGCTCCTCAGAGAGGCCTTCTTCTCCTTCCCTAATTAAAACAGCACCTGTCACTCACTAGTCCCTCACACTGCTATGGTCCTTTTCATAGGACATATCTGATATAATGTGTACTTACAGCCTAAGTTTCTTTTTCTTTTTTCTACCTCTCCTGCTACAGTATACATAACAGCGTGTACTTTAAGTTTGCTGTTAATCCACACCACCTGGAGCAGTAAATGGAGCATAGAACACAAACAGTAAGTTTTGAATGGATGAATGAAAGCAAGCAAGAAAACGTATGCTCAGCAATGCCTGAGGAATAGTCTCAGGTATAAAGAAATGAGTGAAGATAGTAAACTCACCACATGTGGTGAGACCCTCTAAGAAACGTTTCCCAGTCCACAAGGCATCAGGGATAGGCATCAGGAAGGAAGCAGCAGTGCTATTGGACTGGGGAGCCAGATGAAGCTACAAGTGCTTTAGAAACTGAAAAAATAAGGAAATAAATCCTGAGAAAGGAGGAGCCCAGAAAGTGTGGACATAAACTCTCACCTAAACTTGTGGTTGACATATGAATTATTCACACACAGGATGGGACATGATGCAGTCCAAGAGAAACAGTGCTAAGTGAAGAAAGATCGGAGCAGAGATGTCAATTGCTGTGGGATGCTGGGGAGATGGAGTTTGATGTTCAATTTGTGCCAAATTCAAGGATGTTAACCACTGTAGACCTTCCAGGGAGTTCCCAGAAGAATGATGCCTTATGACTAAAATCTCTATGCCATAACTAAAGGTTTTTTTCTAAGATTAATAGGAAAAAAATAGAAATAGATTGACCTATATGTAATAAAACTGAAAATCAGCTCTAAATAAAACCAAGATAACTTGCTATTAACAGCTTGTTAAAATGAAACTGCATAATTTAGTGGGGGATAATATAAGTCAGTATCTTTGACATATCACTTAGAGCAATTATTATAAATTAAACTGCTAGATAAAAAGATGCCCAGGAAAATGTAATAACCAACAGTGTGGATAAAAACAGTCAATAGGAACACACAGAGAAATTATCCAGATTTTGAAATTAGCAAAACTATATTGCTTCTATTCCTGACTATGATGAAGTTACTGGGAGCTGTCCTCTCTTATGGTCATAAATATCTAAAATAAATAGACAAAATATTTAGACAATTGTTTTCAGACATTGGACAATGGGCATTGCAGAACTGTGTTCCCTGAGAAGAAAGGGAAACAAGGTGAGCTCTATTGACAATCACCCAGGTTCCTGCCTGAAAGCACATTACAGAGCTTGGTACATGATAAGTAGAGCGTGGAAATATTACTAGATTTTAGAGGGAGAGATCCAAATTCATGGCAGGTGCAATGTGTGGAGTTTCAGAGTACAGAAAATGAGGAAGCTAAGTTCAGAAAGATGTCCAGAAAATTGGTCAAGACTCCCTTTATGTTACATTAAGCACATACCTACCCTACAATTCAGCAATTTTACTCCTACTTGTTGAAGAGAAATAAAGCTTGTTTATTAAAGGATTTTAAGAAAAGTATTCATAAAATTCTTTATTTATAATAGGCTCACACTGGAAACAACAGAAACATCCATCAATAGCTGAATGTAAAGTAGATTGTGATAAATTCATCCTAGAACACATTAGTCAGCAATGAAGTAGAATGAACTAATGATAGACAAGTAACATGGATGATTCTGTAAAAACAGAAATAAAAATATTAAGTTGAGTGAAGGAAGCAGTACATGAAATACCACATTCTATACAAGTTTTGTTACTGGATAGCTGGGCTTTGGGGCGAAGGCTAGTTCGAAGTTGGTGAGAAAAATTCCCCAAGACAAAGGGAAGCAATTGCCAGGCATGGTGGTGCATGCCTTTAATCCCAGCAAGTCTGGAGGCTGAGGAAGGAGGATTGTAAATTCTAAGTCAGCCTCAGCAATTTAGCAAAGTTCTAATCAATTTAGCAAAAAGCTGTCTCAGAATATAAACAAACAAACAAACAAATAAATGAAAAAGAAAAAAGAGAGGGAAGCAGTTAAAAGGGTTTATTGTAGAAAGATAGGCTTTGAGGGCCCATCAGATTGGTCTCAAAGCCTATCTTTCTACAATAAACTCCAGTTTATTAGACTTGTTCAGCCTAGTGGTCTAGGCTTACTTGCACGGCTGAGCTCTTTTTTCTGCTTTTGGCAGGATTTTTTTTTTCTAGGAGTGTTTTATGCCAAGCAAGGGGTAATTCACAGATCCCAGTGCCTTGCTCCATCACACTTATCCAGCATGCACATGAAACTTGTAATGATGAGGCAAACTTTTAGCAAAGCAGGATCTTGTTGTTTAGACTTAGTGGAAGTGCTCCTCTAGTATCATAAAGGCATGAGATGAAAGGAGATCTCATGTTAGGGTCACATCAGCTCTGCTAATCAACATGAGGTGGGGCTTGGGACAAAGGTCCAGAACCTATGCTGCCTCAAATTTCTTTACAAGACTTTCTAGAAATAGTCATCTAATGTATTCATTATGATAAAAATCAGAAAAGGATTTCCTTAGGATTAGGGAAAGCAGGGAGTGGAACAGTTGACTCAAAATGGATGCAATGGAATTTTCTGGGACTGTGAGGTGGTCTGTAACTTCTGTAGCAATATGGCTATAAGAGTATTTACATTTGTGAAAACTCACCAAACTGTACAGTGAAAATGGTCTAGTTTACTGCATGTAAATTAAAATGAAGCAAACTTCTTTTTCCACACATATACTTAGACTTTTCATGAGAAAATTTGTTTCACGGGTGTTTGAAGAAAGAGGGAAAAATTCCATTTATGAAAGTTCCAAAGCATTCTACACTATCTTTTCATTGCCCAAGCAAATCATACAGGAACATGATTATGGTAAAATAGGACCAAATAAGGGGACCAGGAATAGTAACCAGAGTTACTAAAAATTTATTTCATATTAACTTTTATGTGCATGACTATTAATTTTTAACGTTTCTACATGTTGTTTAGCACTGTGAAGAGAGGATACTGTACTTTTCAGCCAGATGCCTGGGGATTATGTCAGCTTCGGAACCCAGCTCACCAGCACCAGCTCAGCCTAGGAGCAGGCCTAGTTCTCCTGTCTCTGAGGCTACAAACAGCCTGCCCAGCCACTTCTGCTCTGCATGCCAGACTGCTCCTCTGGAAGATGCTGTTGAAATGTCCTCAAGGGTGAAGAAAATGCTTGTGAACTGGTCAAGAAATGGAATTTTCTCTCTGACCATAGACTCCCTTAATGCCTCCCTTGTAGAAAAATTGTTCTTATTGAATCGAATTTTGTTTCTATGGTTGATTAATTTTACAATCTTGTCCATTTTCTTTGGTAACTAGTTTCTCTACCTTACCTGAACTCATACTAACATGTAATGGATGTCATGTTAGAAATTGTTTCCTAAATATACTAACCAAGGACAATGGTAATCTGTACTCTGAGAGTAGCCATCATGTATACTTTTCTTCCCAGATCTATTAACTTCTATTGATTCTCTTCTGATGTAGATCTTAGCACATCACTCTATCTTCTGGATGAACCCACCCTGTACAAAAGGTGAAATAGTTGTATTCCGGGGCTGGAGCTGTGGCTCAGCAGTTACAGCGCTTGCCCATTATGCGCAAGTACAGGATTCAAACCCCAGCACCCACATACACAACTAAGTGTCGGAGCAACGAAAGCCATGTGAAAAACTCAATAAAAATTGATTCTCTCTGTCTCTCTCTCTCTTTCACTGTCCTTCTCTCTTTAAAAAATTGTTTAATAAAAAAAGAGAAAGAAATAGTTGTATTCCTTTTCCCCACTTTAGTTTCTATTTGTTGAAGGTCTTTCAACCACTTACCTTTTGTTTTAAGCGCAATACCTCTGAGAAGTCAATAACTTTACCTTGTAAATAAGTTTATAATTTACATTTATAATATGATAATTAGACATAGGTTTGCTTAATTTTTTACTTTGAAAAAATAGAAGAGAAAAATAATAATTTTGTCCTGATTTGGTTCTCATTGCATAAAAAAGAAAAAATGCAACAAAGTATGCTCATATGTCCCAGCCAAGTCTTCCTTAAACAGTCCCAATACAATTTTCTAATTATTTTTCCAGTTTTGTTCCATTATGTGAATAATCCAAAAGGGACTATTTCCAGATCCCAAAGATCAGAGAATTGACCCATTGCTCCCTAGTAAGATTTCAGCATTATATAAATATCTCAGTATAAATATCTTTGAATAAATATCAGTATAAATATCTTAGTATAAATAACTGAATATAAATACCTCAGAATGTATTTCAACATATTTCAAGAGACTGCAAAACTTCATTCTTTTTGGTCCAGAATTATTTCTTTTGAAATATAGCAAGGATAAATATTTCCAATTATAGTAGAAAGAGAGAAAAATGTTTTTGGCCAAACTAGCAAAAATTTTGCATATTAATTAAATTTTCAATGCCACTTTATTTTCAATAAAATTATTCACAAAAACTGGGAAAATCAATATAAATTCAATGCAAAATTTCAATGCTTACAGCATCCAATTTGATATGATTTATTTCTAATATTCTAGCTTTTTTTTCTAATAGAACATCAACTAGAAGCATCCTACTTTGCTCTTGGTTTTGGATCGTTGGTGATGAGTTCTTTTATATTCATACTGACAATTGCTTATTTACCACAACTCTTTCTGTACTGAACTTAAATCATACTCTTGCATTTTCTCTGTGCTACTCTCCACCCATACCTGATTAAAGCATCAAATGTGATTTTTTAAAAAAATCCAAAAACTTAAAAGAATTTTTGTGGAAAATCACTGTCTTCCTCTCCCTTCAACTTCATTCTACTTTCTGGATGCAACCACATTGGATCCTTTCAGTATTTTTTTAGATATTTATATCCATATTCTAAATAATATGCTATGAGACTGTTAAAACAAAATTGGGATACAGTTGATTGAGATGTGCTAATACCGGGTACAACATTTCTTCATGGGAATGTGAAAAGATGGCCGCACAGAGCAGGAGCCACAGCAGGAGAGAGTCATGACCTTGCAGTGTCTAGGATATAAAACTGCCCGTTACACTATGCTTTGCAAGGGAAGAGTCAACCAACAGGCACTAGGGCACTTTTGTCTTCTTCTAGAAATAGGTTGTTCATTAATACACAAGATAGAAAATGACAAAAAACAATGGGGTTGAACTCTTTGTGACTGGTGGTAACTGTCACCAAGGAGATTCATTTCAGAGCAATCAGATAGCAAGCAAGGGGCTTTCTTTCTTTTGCTTTTTTTTTTTTTTTAAGAGAGAAGGACAGTGTATGTGTGTGTGTGTGCGAGAGAGAGAGAGAGAGAGAGAGATAATGAGAGAGAGAAAGAGAGAGAGAGAGGCAGAGAGAATCAATTTTTTATTGAGTTTTCCACATGGCTTTCATTGTGTAAGTGGGTGCTGGAGTTTGAATCCTGTACTTGAGCCCTAACCACCAAGCCACTGCTCCAGCTCCAGCAAGCTACTTTTTTGGTTAGCAGTGTCCAGATGTTTTTAGAGAAGAACTTTCAATCCTTCTTGATATGTATCAAAACATTGGTTTTCTGGAGTTGCTTGGGGAAAGGTGTTAAGGTGCCATAATAATTTGAGTCAGAGTTTATTCAGGGCTTTAGGTTTCAATTTATCCTCCTCTAATGCCTCATATCTCAAACCAGAAGGCCTCTGATTATGGTTTTTAAGAAAAATAAAATCAAGTCTAAAAGGGTAGGTGACAATGGTTTGGTGTCCAACTTACTCTTTTTACAATATTCAATTTCTTTCTTATTTTTCTGACTGTCTCATTCTTACCAACTACAGTACCAGTAGTTCCTAAATCTTTAATGCCTGACTCCAACATTCCAGAGGAAAAAATCAATGAACTTAATGATACTTCCTTTCTAAGAACTTGTGTTGGATTCTCTGCTAAGTTATTTACTACTCATCTCATTTGCTTTAGACATATTTTGTAAGTTACAAATGACCCGATCTTTTTACCAAAGGAAAACTCTATCTCTTATCATTGTGTAATATATAGGTGAGTGATTGAGGGGAAGTGAAGTATAGAATAGACTTAACATTGCCATCTTGAGGGGCTGGAGTGGTGGCTCCACCGTAATGGCACTTGCCTGACTTGTGCAATTACATGGGTTCAAACTCCAGCACCCACGTACACAAGTAAGTGTCAGAACAACAAAGACCATGTGAAAACTCAATAAAAATTGATTCCCTCTGTCTCTCTTTCTCTCTCACTGTCTTTTTCTCTAAAAAACAAAAAAAAATTACCTTCTTGAATCCAGAAGTTAGCAAGAAGTTGGCATATTCATACTCTGACATGCCCATAATTATGCTCAGATTGTCAACATATACAGTGACATAATCTCTCAATATATTGTGCACTTGGTGAATAGAATCCCTGGAATGTAACCACTACTTTTATGGCCCATGTAACCTACATAAGACCTTCAGATGAGAAACTCTGAGAAAATTACAAGTTTCCTCACTTCTGCCTTTCCTTTAATTTTCCTAGGAAATAGTGTGGGATGTAAATTTTTATAATGGAGTGGAACTGAAGTGATAAACAAATGAAAGAAAAAAATAAAGTCTCAATTGGAATTTAGTTGATATGTCATCAGGAAAAATATTTTAGTCCATGAATCTGGGTTTTGGAATTCATATTTTCTGCTTCCACCATGTTAATATGTATTATGAATTCAGTAATATTTCCTTAGGTTCTTCAAGACTGGGTGGACAGGTCTCTGTCATCTCTTTATCACCCTGACATGCCCCAGGGAGACCTCAAGCACTAACAGAGGTGAGACTTCAGGAGGTTTCAACAATGCATTCACAAGAAATCATATTCATTGAGACTGAAAAATTGTGGGAAGATGCTTAGAGAAGAACAACAAGGGGGGGAAATCAGAATAAACTACATGGAAGTAAGAGTGAAATGACTTAAAGAAAATATACCAGCCAGGTATAGTGGCTCATCCCTGTAAGCCCAGCATCTCAGGAAGCTGAGGCAGGAGGATCGCTAGTTGGAGACAACCACAGCGATTCAGCAAGGCCCTAAGCAACTTAGTGAAACCCTGTCTCAAAATAAAAATTAAAAAGGGCTGGGGACTTAACTCAGTGGTTAATCACCCCTGGGTCCAATCCCCAGTACTAAAAGAAAAAGAAGATATACCAGCATGTAAATCCAAATTCCACTCGCTCTGTGCTTTGTCTCCTAATGTTCTCAGCTGAAATTTATTTTGCTGTTGCTTTTATATTGCTTGTCATATACTTCTGTATTTTAACTAAATCCTTTGCTTTTCTTTTCCACCCAAGAGCCAGCATTTGGCGGCATTTGTCTTTCCATACTCTACAATGTCATTCCCAGTGTTTGGTACGTAGTGGTTGCTTCTACATGTGTACAAATGAGTGAATGAACTGACTTCTGCAGACGCCAGTCATTCTAGTGAGTTGCTGCATTGTCTAATACCAATTTTCCTTCCAAAACATCATACTGTGAATGCTTCCCATTACAGAACTCCCCATATTTATTACACCCTGTAGGTAGGTAGAGATTTTTTTCCTATTTGCTTTTATCAAATGTTTATCCTTTTTTATCCATGTCTGTTGCCATGGTAGCAGCTCTAAGACAAGGCTGAACAAATCATGAGAATTCTTACACACACAGACTGATAACTACAGTGGTGTGGTTTGCTCACGGCACTGAGTGAGTGTTTTCACATGCCCTCAACTGCTACCTTTCTGCAAGGGCAGATGTCTCCCTGCCTGGATGAAGTGCTTGTCTGTCAAAACTGTAGTGGCAAGTTAAGTAGAAAGATGCGAGAAACATCTAGTAAATTCCTGAATTCATTCATTTGTATTATTATAGGCACTATAATGACTGTAGTTTTTTATTTTCATTAAGTGCACAAATTCTTTTCTATTATTGAAGCCCTGTGCATGAGAAAAGTAGTTTCCTCCACATTTGCTGAGAGCAAAATGATCACACAGCAGCATAACTCTCACAGTCCTCTGGTCTGACCTCTCTGCTTCCTAAACGGATCCTATTCTTCATCACCCGATATATGGTCATCATTTCCCTTCAGTTTTCCTGAGAAAGCAGTGCTGCAGCCTCCCTAATATGTTATTTATATGTCTTTTTCTAATATCTTTTCCTTTGTATTTTTCTTCTCTTGTTCAGCCTATTGGAAATAGGAAATTTTAGGCATTAAGAGTCAAGGGTCACAGAATGTTCTGTGATGAAAACGACCTCTGAGAATATCTACTGAAACATTTTCACTTAATCTCTGTGGAAATTGTAGCAAAGAGAGGTAAAATTAAGTTTCAGAGGCCCTGCAGTGAGTTACAGTCATATTGCATCATAACTAACATGTTCTGATTTCTAATGCAGGCTATTCTATTTGCTCCTTATTTCCTGATTTCAGCATGAGTTTCAAGCAAAGGATCTGGATCTGCTTTAAGTTAAAAATAAATATGTACATAGCAAAAAACAAAACAAAACAACAACAACAACTAAACCTTCTGTACTAGAGATTCAGAAATTTACCTAGAGAAATGTAGAGTGACTTGGAGATTCCTCTCAGTTCTCAAAGATACCATATGCTTTGTAAATTGTTGATCATCCTTCTCCTTTGGTAATTTAACTACTAATTGAAAGTCCAACGTCTCTCTTTGGGATTCTCTTATTCAACTCCTACAACCTCATCTGGTTCCCGCTTCTGTCAGCTTTGCTAGTGCAACATGTGCACTATTGCACCATCTAGTCTGCTCATGCTCTCATACATGCACTTCGTCAAGTATGTGTTGAGAACCTGCTGTGTGCTTCCCAGACTTGTAGGCCATGTGATACCATGATCATAAAGAAAAGTCAAGAAAACCAAATCATTGCCTTAAAACAAAACAAAACAAAACAATAACAACAAAAAAAGCTTCTGTTTAGTTGGAAAGTTGATGGCATTTTTAAAAAATCAGTTTTTGACATTATACTGAGCTTGCTAAAGGCTGCGAATGAGATTTTTGCATTGCTATACATCTTCAAAGTATAATGCAATGCTCAGAATTCAAAAAACACTGTTGAAAGAAGAAGTGGATGAATAAATCAGTATAGAACATAAGTACCATAAAATGCAAAGAGAGGAAATGTGAATATGAGCCAAACTATTTTTAGATTACTTAATTAGCCATTTGAGACTATCATTTGGGACTACAAGCACAGGAATACTGGAAAAATACATAAAGGGGAAGGAAGAACAATTAAGGGCAGAGGAACAAGCATGAGCACAATCAGAAAATGGGGCTCAGAATTCAAGTGACAGAGGTCATAACTGCTAGACAACAATACAGATAGAACAATTAAAAATAAATTTATTTTAGTAGTAGTTACATGACTTATTTTATTTGCAATAACGAGGTGTGTGGCTTGCTTTGGGATTAACTGGAGAAACGTTTTAAATTAAAAAAAGTAGAATTTAAAATATGTCTTATAAACAAATAGCATATTTTGGCTTTCTATTCACACATTCAAACTTCAGGGATAATTTATTCCTGTTTATACACAAAGGTTGACCAACTAAAAGAACATTCATCATTCATTCAATGGGCAGGTATTACATGTGAATTACTTTTCCAGGATTTAGGGTATTTGGGGGCCCTTATCATCCAGGTATTCAAACTTCTAATTCATACCAGAAATTCAAATACAAGAAGGAGTTGGCAGATGTGGTCTATGACCAATAAAAGAACATGAAATAGACTGGTTGAAGCTAGACTATCTATTTCATGAACAAGTTGATAAGAAACATTAAAGAAAGAAGAAAAAAATCTATAGTCTAGTGTAAGTCAGAGAGATGTTTATTTTTTGTTCTCCCCTACTCTTATTTTTTCTTCCAAACATAAAGAATAAATATAGAAGAGGAAGATCACTAGGAACAGCATTCTTTAGATCTTCATATATCTGAAGGACTATAAATATAACCAAAATCTTATAACATTTGCCTCATTTTTTGTCCAGTTGCTTTTTACTCTTGGGAAAGGAAAAATGCTATATCTAAGTAATTGAATATATGAAATAAGAAATAATTGTGTAATCTCACGGTGTATTCACAGAATCCTTATGATATAACTTAATTATCAGAACTTGTTTAAAAAATATCACACACACACACAATCAAACTCAACCATCATTAGCAACTCAAATGCAAAAGATAAGACTATCATTTCATACTTCATCATCTAATATTTAAAAGAAATTAAATCATTATTATTTGATATGTGTTTCCAGGGAGAAGCACCTTTGAGATTATACATTGGAGAATTACACAAAGTATAAATAATTAAGTTGGACTCAAAACATTCATTGTGTCTCCATTTATGGGGAAAATTCCAAATGTCTTTCTCTAGGGTTTCCTTAAGTTTTATAAATAGCTTTCAAGAGAAAAATGGATTGAGGTAGATCCTTGGCCTTAGTAAGGGTTATACCCTGATAAACTGAACTTAACAATAGGTTTAACATGTTTTTTATTCTTCAATAATACTTTTTAAATGAAGACTACAAATATATGGAATTAAGAGCTGATATAGAACTGGAGAGAAATCTTGGTCATTCACACTATTTCCTGCTTTAGAACGTTTGAAAATTTTTCAGTACCACAATGATTTTCTCTAGTGCCCCAAATCTTTTGAGATGCTTCATCTTTATCCTTTCATTGGTAATGCTCTGGAAAATACAAAAGCAATTTTAATCTAAGCTTAATATAATCTGGAAAGCAATCTGAATAAAAATATGCTATATTGTTCAGATGACAGGAAAAGACACACACACATACACACACACACACACACACACACACACACACACACACACCACAGCATGAGATAATATTTTAAAAGAAAAGAGAACAAAAATAGTTCCTCTCTGAAGGCTTTCCACCACACTGCAACCATCTAATCCACTGGGATTTATACCAGAGTAGGAAATGAATCAGAGGTAATGAATTTTGGAGAAAATGGGGAAAATGGAGAGTAAAGAAGAAGATATGATGGATGATGGAGATCACTGGATTATAAAATTTGAAAATAAATAAATACTGCTGCTCTGTCAATTCTCCCTTCAAGTAATAGGAGAGTGGAATAAGAACTCTGAATGGAAAATCAGGGCATAGTCAACTTTTTCTTCTTTAATCCACTCTCCATTCCGCTTATCTATTCTCCCCCCGCCCCGCCACCAAAATCACAGATAATTTGAAACTTATTTTCTTTTCTGGCACAGGAATAACTTTTTAGGATGAGGATACCATAGGGAGCATTCATAAATGAATAAGCTGTCTCCTAAGCCATCAGAAAATTTCAGTCTCCAGGCTAGTAATGCTCAACAGTTTAGCTCCCAGCCAGCACTAAGAAACAGGCAGCATGAATTCTTTCATTGATTAATATTGCCCATTTGTCAGAGATATCATTTTGGATACTGGGGATAAAATAAGATTTTAAAATAAAGTAAAATTTGAAGGTTTTTATAGTAATTGGAAAAAGTCTAGGTAATTTTATAGTTACCACAACTTAACAAGAGTTGTACAACAATAAATCTATATTTTGCACATGTACAGTTCATTTTTATTAAAAGTAGGCAGGGTGTCTACCCTCGCCCTATTACCTAGGGATCCTGGCTTACAGAAAACCCACTATTTTATACTGAAATTATCTGGAATATGTGATGTTCCCAGTCACTGCATCAGGAGAAATTTAATTGCAATAAAACTTTTTGTTTCCTCCACCTGGTGATGACATCTGATGCTCTCATTATACCCCATTGTCTAGAATTAGTCACTTAGCTCCACACGCTTGCATAAGATCTGGGACTGGCAGTCTTCTGTGTATGTTGGAAGAGGAGAAGAAATAGATATAGGCAAGCAATGGAGCCACAGAGACTACATTCTAAAATGAAAAGGATAAATGCCATGAGGATGTAGAACAGAAGTAAAGATTATTTTGAATAGGATAGATGAGGAAGACACATTGGATCAGAGGTTTGAATGAGGAGAAGCCATGAAATAGCGGTGGCCAAGTTGGAGGAGAAAAGCAGTCAGAAGGACTAGCAAGGGTGGGGACAGAGAAAAATGCATTTATGTTTGAGGAACATTAAGAAGGTGGTGTACGATATCCTCTTACTTACATTTTAAGCTAATTATTCTGTAAACACTTTGTGTATTTAATCATAGGTAGGCAAAAGTGAAATCATAGGATCTAACTCTATGACCACTGCAGCACTCAAAGGGAAAGGTTACAGCTTTCTGAACAATGAGGGAAGCAGTACAGCTTGAAGCAAGTCGCTATGGTCAATATGTGTGTGCCAGTAGAGATGATAGGATTTGCTGATGTGTTAAATATGGGGAGCGAAAATATATGTCATTGGAGTACATGTAACTTATTGCAATAGGAAGGAAAATGGATAAGGTATGGAAATTAAGAATTGTCCTTCGAGGATGATAAGTTTTGAAGTATCTCAACCTCTAGATGGAGGTATCTAGAAGTTGATAGGATATCAAAATCAGCATCTCAAGCAGAGGTCAGGCTGAGAACAATATGAAAGAAGTCTGCAATGAAGGACAGTGTTAAGGCCAAAAGTATGGTTGAGATCACCAAGGATGTGAAGTATACAATGCTGGTGGACCAGGACTATTGTTGGGGCATGATAAGCATTCACGGATTTCAGCATCACAGACCAGGTATGCATAGCAACAGACTTTTCCATAAGTGTTTGCTTCAAATAACAACAAACAAACAAAGAAAACACAAAAGACAGAGCTTAAGAATCACAAATTATCTCATGCTGCTAATGAATCTAAAATATCATATGTAGTCATATGTGTTCATATATATTCATATGCATGATTACAATGATTACGTATGATATATAAACATATATGATAATATACGTAAATATATATATAGATGTGTATGTATAAATATCCTTGCAATATAAATAATCCACTAATTAAAATTAATAATAGGAAACACATTAAAAAGGTAGGACTACATCCTAATGATTTGTGATTTGCTGTTCATCTAGAGGAAGAGAAAGAAGATGACCTTTTCAGTTCTGTCACAGTAAACATTACCGATGTGCATTTTATTAGTAATGCACATTTCCTGGAGTCTAGTCATTAAGGATGTGAATTGAAATAATCTACAGAACCCAAGCAGCCAAGCAGATGAAGATCATAAAAAACACATTTGCATTCCAGAGAGAGGAAGACACTTACAAGACAATGGGAATCTAATTTGACAGGCAAATATTCCTTAAGCAATTGATAAATTGCTCATTAATTCTACTGTTTTTTTTCATTACATCAGAGTCTTTGATATTTCATTGCTTTCTTAAAAGAATGAGGTACATTATACCATAGAAATATGCTATAGCCCCCTATTTTCTTATCTGGGGCCTTGCGTGTAACAGGTCAATGGACCTGTGATATTGGAAGAATTGGTCAAAGTGTATCACAACAATTCTGAAGGATCATCAACATGAAACTGATGGTGGAATCCACCCTGAATTCTTTTTATAAAGTGGCAATCCAGTGTACCCAAATGGGTTGAAAAAGGCAAACTCGGTTTGCAATCACAGCTATTTTGTAAAGTTACTTACATCTCTCCAACAGGTAAAAAAAGAGCAATTATAATTTGAACCTATCTTTCAAAAAAAGTAATCAAGGTTGGGGCTGGAGTTGTGGCTCAGCAGTTGCTGCACTTGCCTGGCATGCACTAGGACATGAGTTCAAACTCCAGGACGAAGTGTTGGAGCAACAAAAACCATGTGAAAAACTAGGTAAAATTGATGCACGCTCTCTCTCTCTCTCTCTCTCTCCTCTGTCTGTCTCTCTCTCTCTCTTGCTGTCCTTCTCTCTTTAAAAAAAATGCAAAGTTAATTATAAAACATATTTAAAGTATCTAAGTGTGTAGAATACTAAAGGTCCATGATCTCTTACAGAACAAAATCAAAATGTTAATGGTTGGAACAACAGAAGTCTTTGTCTTGTTTTTGGTTTTTGTTGCTTATTAATTGAAAACACACGACATGAGCTCCTTTGGCAACAAAACTGGACCTGAACTGATGTGAAACTATTTATAGGTTACTTACTCCTTTAGTGTGGATATTTGTATTTTTTAGTAGAGAAATACAGGCTACTTATCCCCTTTAGTGAGAATATTCATACACTGAGTAGGGAAATAGGCTGTTTGATTTTAAGCTTCTCCCTACATTCTGCTAGCAGTGCTGTGAAAATGCAGTTTATGCATGCATTACCATTCTGAAATCCAGGGGATTCTTATGAGGAATGCACACTTTCCTAAAGAAGTTGTAACAGTTATAGAACTAGCAAGTAGACAATGGTAGTTTTGTTCATTATCTTTAATAGTTACTTCTGTGGAAAATGGGTTCTATCCGGTTTGTTTGTCTTTGTCTTTTTTTTTTAAGAGAGAAGGACAATGAGAGAGAGATAGAGAGAGAGAGGGAGAGAGAGAATCAACTTTTATTGAGTTTTTCACATGGATTTCGTTGTTCTGATAGTTGTGTACGTGATGCTGGGGTTTGAACCTCTGTACTTGGTGCATACTAGGCAAGCGCCACAACCACGGAGCCACTGCTCCAGCCCCTCTATCTGTGTTCTTAACCCAGATACTGAAAATATTCATAGTTAGTTAAGAAATGACTAAATAAGTTTTATCCTGTTTGTTTCAAGGTGCTTTATTGCTAATAAAAGGGAATATGACTACTTCATTAATGACGTAAGGCACTCTAGTGTTTGCTCCTCTTCCCTGCCAATCCCAGATGCCTATTAACTGTGGGTTAAAGGTACTTAACCTATTTAGTTAAACATTTAACATATAGTATTGTTTATTTATAAATGACTTTAATGCAGAAAATAGCAAATAAGAATTAAACATTTTTCTTTTTTTGAAACTATTTTTTCCTAATAAACACACAATCAGGAAAAAGAAGTAAAAAATTCTCAATGTCAGAGTCAGATGTGGGAAAAAAATCTTAGGTCTTTATATTTAAATCAATCAGCCTTGAAACCATTTATTGCCCAACTTCATTTAAGCTACTTTTAGTGGATTTTTATGACTGAAATAATCCTAATTAATTAATAAATGAAGGCCAGTTTTTACTTAATATAGACCATATGCCAAAGTAGTAAGCATTTCCTTTGCAAATGAGACATAACCTTAGGGTACTTTAGGGGTAGGGGTTCTTATACGAGAAAAGCTATTGACAACTAAGATTTATGAAATTGATTTTGTTCTTATTTTTTATTTTTGCCATTGTTCTATTTAGGTCTGTATTGATTTATTAAGACTATATCCATATAATCTACATCTGGAAAATATATTTACTTAATTCTTCAATGTAGCATGTTACAAATTATTATTGACAGTGTAGAAAAAAATATTGTTTCATTTTTAAGAAATTCTTACTTTCCAGTCAAATTACGATTATACCATGTTTGACATCATTGGCCTAAATGAAATCCACTCTAACCAGGAAGAAGAGATGAGTCTTCTCCAGCTCACTCATTTTAAAACCTCAGTGTCCATCCAGGTTCAAGCACACGTACAGAGTCAACAAGTATTTGTAAAAGTGATTGTTATTTCAATCGTAATCCTCCTTCAAGTACCCTGACAAGTAATCAACTATGTTTGCTTCTTATTTTCAAATAACTAATTGCAATGAAACTGATGCCTATAGCATTAACATAATGTAACATGAATATAATCAAATTTTAATTATTGCTTTTAGTGTTTGTTAAAAGTGGTATTAGAAACTGTAGTAGAACTTGATTATTACATTTTCAGTAAACATGTTAAAAATGATTGTGTATCATCCCTTTCCATTTTGTAATAACTCTTATGAGATATTACTTTTAGAATTTAGTGTTAGGAAAGGAACTTTTGGCAATTATTATATATCCTACTATTTAATATAACACATAGTAGTTACTACATATGTATATTTTTAAAGAGAGAGGGCTAGTGAAAGAGGAAAGAGAGAGAGAGAGAAACAACTTTTATTTAGTTCTTCATGTGCCTTTTGTTGCTCCAAGACTTCATTGAGTACCTGGTGTTGGGGTTCAAACTTGCACACTTGCACATGCCAGGCAAGCACCACAACTGCTGAGCCACCACTCCAGCCCCACTACATAAGTATTTTTTTGAGTGCATGTGTGTATTGAATGATTACAGCACTTTGAAGAGATGTCATGAAACTTTTTCCTTATGGCTCTTTTTGTTTGCTTTGGATTTGAATTGGTACTTATATGTTACTAAATATTCAGGCATATTTTTAAAATTTACCTGATATGTTTTGTAGAAAAGGGTAACCTAAACTTGAAATAAATAGGTAAGCATGAATAAAACAACACCTCCCACATAGTGTTATGTAATTTACATTGATTTGGGATTTGGCATATGGATTTTCTTTTATTAAACATTTATTACTGTATTGTTCCCCTTTGCTAATGAATTAGCTAATTCCCAGAGTTCAGAAAAATAAAGTGAGAAAAGTAGTCCAAAACAGAGAAAGAAAATATATTTTCTGCTATTAATTCTTGATTAGCATCCACTAACAATTTTTTGTGTTTATTATTCCCAGGCACCAGTTTAAATTTCTTTTGTACATTAATTTATGTATGAGATAAAACTATTATCACTACCATTTTCAGATGAAAAATTTAGGGCCAAAGAGGTTAAATAGATCTCCAGAGGTCACCAAGCTAGAATGTGTTCATAACTGGAATTCAACTCAGGCAGTCTAAGTTTACAGTTATAATCGTGACATCATGCTACCTCAAATGGAATTTTTTTATCCATTTAAAAATTATTTGTAGATAAAATGCTATTTGCCAAACATAAAAATTTGCACTAACTATACACATATATATATATATATGAATTTTTCCACAAAGTAAAAGTTAGGAAATCATTAGACTTTGCAAATTAAGAAGCACTTTTGGCCTAAAATTAAAAATGACAGACAAGAAAACGATGTCTATTGATGTTTATTCAAGATTTCAGGTTTACGCTATATGTTTAATCATAGAGAAGACATGATCATCCACTATATACACAAATTTAAAGAATTCATTTTATCAGTTCATTTGACAAAGATAATTTCCTCTCTTTTTGATATAATGGCAAAAATCAGATTAAATTTTCCTTCTATCAGACTGCTGTTTTTCTGCAAATGCACTTGCTTTGTTTATTTGCTTTTCTCCCCCAATTTAACTAATATGTATGTATATATATATATATATATATATATATATATATATTGATTTTTTGCAATTCTCTTCCTAAATCTATGTGCAAAGCTACTCAGAGGGCACAGGCCCTTAATTTGTGTTGTGTTTAGTCTGTAGCCCAAGTGGGTGCTGGAGTGGAAAGTTCCAATGTGTCTCTCATAGACTGGAAAAGAATGTAAAAGAAAACTTTATTCAGACAGATGGTTACTAAATGGTAATGCAGATTTCCTTAAGAAGCGCTGGGTGACTAAGTCACAGAGATAGCTTTAACATAGCACCTACCTAAGAGAAGCCCTCAAAGGTAATGATTTATGGAAAGGGTTGGGCTTGTTTCCTATTCTGTCACATACTCACATCATTTGAAAACTATTAATAAGGAAGCAGGAGTATCAGAAACAGGAAAAACTAACCTTCCATTTTGGTAATTGAAACATTATATAAGGATTATTTTTCCCATTATGAGGTTTGTAAGGAAATTTAATTCACTGCATTTTGTGTTCTCAGCTGGCTGATAATGTGTAGGCTCTCTTTTGGGAGGACTGAATTGAGGCTGCCAATAGGTCCTCTCAAATCAATCTGAATATGCTCAGTGGCTGTCTTGGCATATCAATCATTAGCATTGCTCAGCAACTGCAGTCTCACCTCATTGGGTGTTACATTTAGTGAAGACATGATCGAGTTGATTGAGATAGAAATAGAAAAATGCATACATCATAAATCATATGCAGTGTCCATGATTTTCTGCATAAAATAGGTTCTTAATGATCTATTTCTTAACAAACAAATAAACAAACACACAACAAACTTCACTCCATTATTCTAAAGATAAAGTGCAGAGCTTAGTATAATTAAACCATTGGTACATGTTTTATGTTTACCACACATAAATGAGTACCAGACAATTGGTTCCACAGTGCTCATGGATGCTATCACAAGTTTCGCCCTTGGAAACTGCCAACTTGCTCTTAATAAGAAAAAGGAGGGGAAAAAAAAACCTCTGGGATCCTCACCCATTTCAGAAAAGTCCATAATTGAAAGTCAGGTTGAAGAAATGTTCAATTCCCTCTTCCTGATGTTCTTTCATACTAATTGCACTCCCTGAATATTAAATAGAGACTTCCTCCATATGAGAGCAATTATAGAACTTGTTAAAAACACGCAAGTGGCTTGTAAAAGCAATGTACACATTAAAGACAGCTTCTAAAGGGACTTTTGGAAAGGTCTAAAAACATCAGGACATGAGCAGATAATGAAAATGCACGGGATCTTTGGTGATAACACTGCTAGAAAATGGTATGAAATAGAAGGCAAGACAATGTCAGAGAGAACATTACTGAAGTCTGAAAACAGCTTCACTATAACAATGAAGAAGATACACTTTCAGGTCCCACAGCACAATGAAATCAGAGAATTCTATGAAATTGAAGGAACAGAAAACAGAACAGGGTAATTACTTACTCAGCTGACCGAATGAGTAATTTTGTACCACTGTCACAAAAATAAAATTCATATCTATATATCTAAACTGCTGTAGCAAGAGGCAGAATTGAATACTTCAATCATTCTTTTACTCAGCAAATACTATATACCCTACGATCACTTCATTAATTGAGAATATATTAATTGATATCTAGGAATCCATGTTCCTTGAATTCAGACAGACCTAAGTTCTTGTCCTAGCTCTGCCAGTTACTGAGAGTTGATATTGGGCACATGAAAAGGTTTGAACTGTTTGCACCAATACTTCATCTATCTGTATCAAGAGCTGTATTCAGTTGTATTTTCTCTTGTTAGACGAGGTACGTGTGACTCCCTACCACTGAAGTTGGGATGCCTTGTGTCTGTCCTTGGCCAGTGGGAGATTAACATCATATAAGCAAAGGTTTGTCATGTGCTTCATGGATGGGCTAGCCTGTTTTTATTTCTGTCACCACCATGAGAATAACATGCACGTGCTAAATCACTATTCAAAAATACATGTTATGGAACACAGCCAAATTCCTTCTGTAGCTTAGCCAAGATGAGGTAACTCCCAGGTAATCCCCAGATAACTGGCAGATGCAAGTGAGAAAATAATTATTTTAAGCCATTAAAATGTGAAGTTGCTTGTTATGTAATAGTATTCACTGATATACCATATATTTCATTCATTCTTGGGCTCCATTTCCACCTCTCCAAATGGACATAATAAAAATACATACGTAAGTCTACTATGAAGATACCGATGTTTAAACTTATATATGTAAAGATTTAAAAAATCAATTGCACTTATATATACTAAAATTGATACATAGACAATAAAATTAAAAATGTTATACAATGCCAAGTATGATTACATAAACAGAAAAGAAAATAAACAGATGTAAATTTACCAAATGTGTGTTGGACTGGTATGTCAAAGCTGATGACAGAAATCAAAGGAAATTTAAATAAGTGAAGAGGCACACTGTATTTATGGATTGCAAGACTAAACATAGTAAAGATACCAGTACTACCTGATTTTATACAATTTTATCGCAAATCCTGTCACACTTCCAGAAAGACTTTCTGTCAATTGAGATAAGATTATTCAAGAATATATAGGGAAATATATTACAAAGGAATATAAAATTAAAAAGAAAAAATTTTGAGAAACAGCAAAATAGGAGGAATTAGCCTAACTAATTATTAGATACTAAGTACATAGTGTATCTACAGCAGTCAAGACTATGATATTTGTGCAGAGATAGACATACAGATGAACTGAACATGAAAACAAGAATGAATCAAAATTAATATAATCAAAACAAATGTAAGTAAAGTGCAAAAGTAATTCAATGGAGGAAACACAGGTTTCAACAAAGGATTCTGGAGGAGTTATATATTCATAGACAAAAAGAGAAAAGTCTTGGCTTAAGTCCCACATGCTATATAAAAATTAATTCTAAATGGACCACAGATATTAATTTAAGAGGGAAAATTTAAAATTTGACAAAAAGACAACTGGACCTTATTAAGATGAAAATATTTTGCAATGAAAAACTAGTTCTTTTAACAGGATGAAACAATAGACTACAGAGTACTGGAAAATATTTGCCAACGACATGGTGATTAGGGACTAGTATGTAGAATACATATGAACTCAATAAATTCAACAGTAAAAAACAATCCAGTAAGACTTGAAGAGATATTTCACTGAAAAGCATATGTATATGGAAAAAGAAGACACCTGAAAAGATATTTAACATCATCAATCCCTGAAAATAAGCAAATTAAAACCACAATTATAAATCTTTATGTACCTCTTGCATGGTTAAAATATCAAATACTGGCAAGATAATGCTAGCTAGGATGCAGAAGAACTGATCACATGTACATTTTATATGTTGGGGAATATAAAATGATAGAAAAACTCTGGAAAATACTTCAGAGATTTTGTTTAAAAGTTAAACATAGCAACACATGCCCCATCTATAGTACTCTTGGGCAGTAATCCCAGAGAAATAAAGACTTATGTTCACATAAAAATCTGTACACAAATATTTATAGATGCATTATTCATAATGGACAAATACTGTAGAGAAACCAGAATGCCATTCAACAGGTGAACAATAAACAGACTGTGGCTCATTCATGCCATCAGCTACTTCTCAGCAATAAAACAGAAACAACTATTGATGCATGCCACAAACTCAATGAATCTCCAGAGAATGACTCTGAATAAAGCCAATGCCAGCAGGTCATGTAATGTATGATTCCATTTATATAGGTATACTTACATATTATAATATTCTTGAAATATTGAAACCATAGGAATGGAAGACAGGCTAATTGCTGCCAATGCTCCAGGTTGCCGATGGACAGGGAATGAAGTGTGAGAGGATACACACAACAATTATCCTGTTTGTCATTTTGTACAATAGTTTTGCAAGATATTGTCATTGGAGGAAACTAAGATGCACATGTAATCTCTCTCTTCCATTACATTTGCATGAGACTACAATTATCTCAAAATAAAAAGCTTAATTAAAGATGTGTATGTCTTTTTAAGTTGTTAAGAAATGATAAAACTATAATAAATATAACCTATTTTCATACAAAATACTTTTTATTCCTTCAATTTTAAACAGTGTGTCTGGGGACTGAATAAGTCATTTTTTGTTTTTTATTTTCTTTGCTAATGCAAGATGCATCAACTCGTTAGGTAGTTATTGCATTAATGGACATCAATATAAGCCACTAGTTGCATATCCAGTGTCTCAAGACTCTAAAGGGAGACCAGCACTTTCTGGTCTCATTCTCTGTGGGCACGTTGCTTCTCTGGTCTTGCTTCCAATACATATAGTTGCAGGTCGGCAGTGGTTCCAGTGCTGCCTCAAGGACTCAAATCTATTTAGCATTTGCTGAAGAAAAACCTCTCATTTAAGACAAATCAGTGATTCTTTTCACTTCTGAAAGAGTTGAAATTTAAAAATAGAAAATTTCTTTTTGTTGAGGTGTCATTTTGTAAAATTTATTTTTAGCTGATACGTTATATTACGTATGTTAAAAAGGAATCATGCCATGTTTTGATACATGTATAAACTGCAGAATGCTTACATCAGAGTAAACACATCTCCTCAAATAAATCTAACTGTTTAACATGCACACTGCATTATCATAATTTGTAGAATTGGTTAGGTGTTTTGAAAGATGGCTTTTTCTTAGCCTATGTTTAGCATTCAATTGCTGCTGGGTTTCTTTCTCCTTAAAGAAGAGGACATCTTCTGGAATTCCTTAAGAAAGAACAAACCCCCAACTTCCTGAGATGACTTACTGTATCACATTCATTGTCTAAATGAACTGATAATATTCCCTCCTAGGAATCTTAGATTAAAGTAAAATTAGCAACTTCATTTTAGACTCATACTTTCTCATTGTCCTTGAAAGAATCTTGAACCAGCAATCTACATAACTGATCACATTGTTACAAGTAATACCAAAGGGACTTTTCCCCTTCCATCATTATAGTATTATTTTCATAATTATCCTTCAGAATATAGTTTCTAAGGGATTTGTTTTACCATATTCTAATTCAGTTGATCTTTGGAAGATTATTAAGTCTCACAAGAACAAGGTATTTTAAGGCCCTAATATCAGAAGGTATCACCCAAAAGTTAGTTCCTGTTGAGCCCAAGTGATCAGCTTTCTCTGTTTTCCAGATGTGTGACCTTGAGAAACCAATTTTATTTCTATAAGCCTCACTTTCCCAGAGTAAAAATGGAATTTAGCAATCATAATAGACTTGTTCTTTACAATTTCATTGTCTATTTTTTTTTACCTGTCTCTTTTTTCAGCTACCTCTTTTGTTTGAGCCCTAATTAATTTTATACATGCACGGGAGCTTGAGCTATGTTAAATGATACCTTGATTATTTTTTTCTTTCATTATGCAGCTTTCAACTGACACTGACCCTGTTTGGAGACCACACATGAATAACACATTAAAGTCAGGTAATTAATCAACCCCAGAGAAATTGTTGACCAATGGTGAATGGAATACAATGAACACATTCTCCTTTTTCCCAATGGGCAGACCTGAGCTATACTTCATATCATTTCTAGAAAAGTTGTCACAACCAATTGAAAAATCAATTGTACATGGTATGTCTAGATTGACAGAGCATCTTACATTGTTTCTTCCTATGTCCTTCATTCATTTATTTTGTCCATTTGACAGGGGTGAGGAATCAAAATCAAACAGTCTATTGATGAGCCTGTGAAGGTGTAGTTGACAGAGATTGTGCTGAAATCAGTAGACTAAGTAAAGGAGATGCACTCTCAACATTGTGGTCAGGGAATAGCCAAATGCCCATTGGATAGGACCAAAAAAAGTCAGAGGAATGGTGAATTTTCTGTCTCTTGGAGGTAGCACATCATGTTGTTCTGCCTTCAAACTTTAGAACTCCAGATCCTCAGGGCATTGGATGCCAGAACACCTGTGGTCCTTCAGTTTCTCTGTTTTTTGCCCTGACGCTGAAGTTACACCATTGAAACCTTTGATCTCAGACCTCTGGATTCAGATTGGCTTATATCACTGGCTTTCCTGGGCTAGCTTTCCTTGTTCTATTCTTTGTAAATGACATATGTAGCACTTTTCAGGCCCCAACATTTCGTGAGGCAATTTCTATATCAAATCAATTTTTAAATATCTAAACAAAACCTTATTGGTTTTGTTTCTCTGTGAATTCTACTAAATTTCCTTTCTTTTAATTTCTGAAATTACAGTGCCTAATGAATGGCAATATACAAGCATTTAACTCAGGCTCTGATTTCTGCAGATCCTAGTCTACACACTTTGTAAGAGGAACAGTAAGAAAAACCCTCAGGATGGGATTTTTTGGAGAAAGACTACCTATCAGTAGAAAGGTGTAATCAGACCATTTTCCATTGCTATAATAAAATTCCTAATGCTGGGTAATACATACAGAAAGTAAGCTTAGTCAGCTCACAGTTTTGGAGGCTTGAGGGCTTTGCACAGGCTAGCATAGTTCTGTTGAGGACCTTGTGACAGATTGCCATTGTCACAATTGTGGGAGCATATGCAAGAGCAAGAGATCAGATGGATGACCCAGCTGATCACTTTTGGGTATTTTCCCAAGAGTTAGAGTCAGCATATTACACAGCTTCATCAATGTTTATAGCAGCTCAATTTATTATAGCTAGACTATGGAATCAACCCAGACGCCCTTCACTCGAGGAGTGGATTAAAAAACTTTGGTACATATATACAATGGAATACTACTTGGCCATTAGAGAAAATGATATTGTGGCTTTTGAAGCCAAATGGATAGAGATGGAAAGAATTATGCTAAGTGAAGTATCCCAATCTCAGAGACTCAAGGGACAAATGTTTTCTCTCATTTGTGGAAGCTAGAATACATCTGGAAGCAGTATGCCAGATGGCTAAGCTAATAATAACCTCAACATGTATGAATTTTTACACAACCAGGGGGAACCTTGTCTAGGATACCTAGAGACATAGGGAGCGGTCAGGGAGTGGGGAGGGATTAGGAAGGATGTCTAGGAGACCTTAGGAAGGGAGTATGGGTGAATCAACTCAGAAGGAGATCTCTGACCTCCACAAGAAGTCCATTTAACACAGGGGTTCTTTTGAGGGAAACATAGAACCATGGGGAACCCAAGGGGGGAAACCATGACACGGCATCAGCCTTGGCTAACTATGTAAATATACATTTGTTCTTGATTATTTGATATTGACTCCCCCTCAATTGTAAGTCCATATTCAACTAATTAAAAAAAGAGAGAGATCAGATGGTGAGATAGGAAGACAGAGAATGACTAGTGCAGGGGTCAGGTTCACTCCTTTTAAAACAACAATGAGAACTAACTAAGTCAGGAACCACTGAGATCTAACTTGGTCCCTGCAAAGGGTTGTGCTTTCAACAACTTCTCATTAGGCTCCTTTTCTTCAAGGTCCACTACCTCCTGACATCATCACACTGAGTACCACACATCCAACACATGATCAGTGGGGAGTCATATTCAGACTATATCTAAACCACAGCTTTCCACCCTGGGTCCCCAAGGTTCTTGTCTATCTCAGAATGCAAAATACATGCATTCCATCCCCATAGTTCCAAAGCCTGATATCCGCAATGCTCAAAAGTCCAAGTCTAAAGGCTCATCTGAGATGCAAGGGAAACTCTTCCAGTGGTAAGACCCTGTAAAATAAAAAGGCACCTTATCTAATTCCAAGATAACATTCTCAAGACAAGATAAAAATTCTTATTCAGAAAAAAGACATAGGGAAATTGAAAGTAACAATTTGCTCAAAGAAAGAGCAAAACTGATAGGGGAGTCTTTAAATCTAAAAGCCTGGCATATCCTACACGTGACACTGAGAGAGGGATTTCCTTGGCCTTGGACAGCCCTGAAGGCACAATGACTTTGTTCTTCTTAGGCCATATCCTGGCTCTATGGCTGGTGCCTGTGAAAGACTGGCAGAGCATGCTGTGAATGACTCCCTTGCTGGAGTCCCTACTCAGTCTCTACTTCCATGGTTCTGTTAGGTCTCCATTTAGGTAAGGGTTCTGACCCTGTGAAAAACTTCTATCTTATCTTCCAGACTTTCCTTTGAAATTTCAGTGGAAATTTCCACAACATTTTAACCTTTGTGTTCTCTGAAAAATCAGTACCTTGTGGATGCCAAGGTCTGCTGCTGCTGCTGATGTGTCTGGATCACAGTAGGAGCACCCTGGGCTCCATCTCTGAAACAAATTTGACCTTTTAGGACACTGGGCCTGTGATGGAAGAGATAGTCTTACAGATTTCTAAGCTGACCCAAGGGCCTCTTTCTCAACCCTCCCTGGCTCTATTTTATTTGTTCTAATCACTTTTGCTAATGGTAGCCTAGCTACACCCTTATGAGCTGTATTGTTCTTTCCCTCTTATGCAGAATTCCCCTTCTTTTTTCAGTTTCATTTTGTTCCTAGGTCTTATTGTAAATCTGACTAAAAATGACCTATAATATCTATGTGGAAGCTGAAGGACTTTGCTGTCATGAAATTTTCTCTGCCAAATATACTATTCTATAATTCTCAAACTTGGCCTTCTGTGAAACTCTAGGACATGGATATAATGCTTTTGTATTCTTTGTGATGGCGTAAAGAGGTTGACTTTTTCTCTAATTTTGAATAGAATCCTCAACTTCATCTAAGACTAGTTCTCTCATTGCCTTCTCTTCTGATTCCTTGCCAGAATTACCAATAATACTTTACTCACAACATTCTACGCTTTTCCAAGCCTGTTCCTTCAAACTCTTGCAGTGTTTCCCCATTCCCCATTTCAATGCTACTTCTATATTTTCAGGTATATTTATAGGAACAAGTACACTCCTCAGTACCAATTCTCTGTGTTAGTCTGTTTTCCATTGGTATAATAAAATACTTGAGGCTAGGTACTATATTTTTAAAGGCTTATATAAACTACAGTTTTGAAGGTTCAGTGTCACAAAGGATGGTATCACAATGGCAGGATCATGTGAAAAAGTGAGAGATCACTTGATGAGACAGGCAGCTGGAAAGCAATTGAAGTGTCAGGTTCATTCTTCTTTCTACTAAGAGATCTAACTTAGGGTTTTCTGAGATCTACCTTAATCCATACAGAGGGTAGCATCTTTAATGATCTCTTGAAAGAGTCCACCTTTTAAGTCTACTATCTCCTTACATTGCTCCACTGAGGAAGAAGTTTCCAACACATTAGCCCTTAGGGGTTACATTCAAACCACCGTAGATGGTAAAAGCTCCTCCTTTCTGGTGGAATCACTAAGACTAAGGCTTTAATCTGAGGTAAATTGGCATAAGTACATATTGAAGATGTAATATAAGGATGCACAGAGGATATGACCTGTGAACTATGTGAGCATCATGGTAAATGTAAGGAGTGTAGAGCAGGCTTTTGAAATTTTTTGTCCTAGTTAACAATTTTGAAAGCTCTGGAAGTCAATCACCAACTGAAGGAAATCTGGAAGACAGAAATGCTTTGACAGTAACTAAAAAAATGAAATAAAATAAAATGTATTTGCTCTCCTTACAATCCTTCCACGCCACCCTGTTACCTTCAGGCTGACATTCAGTGCCAATTCTCAAAAAAGGCCAGGTATGGAACAAAATAGATCAATTACACACTTAAGGAACACTGCCTATACTTACTGCTGAAGATCAGAAGCAAATATGGGAGTGGGTCTTGTGTGTTATACAATTGCAGTAAGTTCTAAATGGGCTACAGATTCATTTATGTACATGGTCTTGTTTCATGACTTGTTTCAATGGTATGGCAAGGGCACATATCTTTTGTTTGGATATGAATTCTTGAAGTAAAGTTCTTAAAATTACTAATAGTGATAACATATTTTTGAAATAACACTAAGAAAATAATCAGTAGTGTAAGGAGAAAGTACTATGTTATAATAAAATCACTGTATCAGACTTAGGGATCCATAACCTCCCTGTGTTCCCTGGAAGGCCCAGCAATATACTTGTTACTGAGGCAGTCCGGGATATTTTAGCATGTTCAAAATGTTTGGTAGTGTTTCCCCTGTGTAACACAACAATGGGAGATGCTGCTTTGGTATCAGGCTCCCTTGTAACAGTGGAGCAGCAGATTCTGAAATGGTGGAGATTTGGTGGCTATGTTTAATTGTCAGAGTTCAGGTAAACACAATTATAATAGGCAGCAAAGCTGAGCAGCAATGAGGCCTCTTTAGTACACAAGGATCTGTGCCAATGGATAAGGTCATGGCAACCCCGAGAGTGAAAGAAAGGAACAATCAGGTGTTTCTTGACTTGTGCAGTAATCTTAACATAAACAAATCAGGTGTAGACATGCAGATGGATAGTATTAGCTCCCATAATGGAAACTGCAGTATTTAATCTTGATTCTAAAATTATTAAGGTTCTGTATCAAAGTTTTCTAGACACTGAGCTCAATAATTACAGATGAAGCTAGGAGCCTCTTAGCTAGGAGCTAGGAGCCTAAATTCCTTTAGGAGTTTCCTAAAGGAACTGTGGCTATTTGGCAAAATAACTGTGTAGTAGTAATGGGGAGTATTGAGACTTCTTGAGAAATGTTAGATATAAAGTCTAAACTGATACTGGTTCCACAGAGCTAGAGATGCCATCTGGTTCTCCAGACAGAAATCTTATAAAAATCAGGTAATGAAGGGATTTTTCAGCTTCATTGCATCTTGACAGAGTCCAAGTGGGTCCCATTGTCCATATGTCTGTGTAAATGGGATAGATACACTTAGCTGGTATCATAACTCTTATATTTGTTTTCTTGATTTTCAGAGTAAGGAACATTACTGGAAAAGGCCAAATAGAAGCTCATGAAGCTGCCCACAATTAAAACTACAATTTTCAAAAGTATATCCTGGAAGCAATTGACCAAAGACAAAGAGAAAGAGAAAGGAATTCCTATCAAAACTGTGAAGAATATAGAAGTTACATCATATCTAAAAATAATGGTGGCGAGGGAAAGGTGAACTATGGCAGACGAAAGAGGACAATCTTTATCAAGAGGACAATCTTTATCACTTCATTACCCCCTGTTCTCCTGAATATAGTATTTTTACAGAAACAGAATAACACACAGCATAGTCTCTGGCACTTGATTTATGTCCACTGATCTGAAAAATATGTTCCTGATCACACTGGTAAGGAAGGTGACAGTACACCTTCACATGGCTGTGACACAATACACCCACACTAATTTGCTCCCAGGCATTTTTAACACTTTTTCTTCTGTCATAACAATGTCTTCAGGGAACTTGAACATCTTGGAATTTCACAGAATGAGATTCTTGTCCACTGTGTGACAAACCATGTTAATGAAACATGGCAAATATGAAGTGATACTACCATGGATGTCCCAACAAACATATGTCAAGACAATTCAGAAGAGGGAGATAATTCCATGAAGATTCAGAAGCTGCCACATTGTAAGACAGACTTTTAAGATACAGTGATTTAATGTGTTTCTGATTATCCTAAGAGAAGGAATAAGTCATTTCCTCTTATACTACCTAGCAGTAAGGAAGAGACCACTTCTGTAGGCCTTTATAGGTTTTAGAGGTAGCACATACAACTTTTCACAGTACTGCTCTAATTACTTATGAGATGACATCTGTGGCATCCAAAATGAAGAAATCCAGAGAAAGTGAGAACTCTGTACAGTTTTAGATTGCATTACAAATTGTTCTGACACTCAGGTTAAGTATTAAGCTAATTGAATCTGGCTAGAAATGGCCTCCATCAGTCCTTACCATGACAGTTAGAATAAGGATCTCCATGGTGCTGGATCAAGGCTACATATTCTGGAGTAGGGAGCTACTCTATGTTTAAAAACTGCTCCTGGAATGCTATTGGGCCCTGAAAGAGGCTTTTACCCTTGCTCATTTCACTTTCTGGGTGTCATAGGTAAGATAAATGAACCCACAGTCAAAATGGTCTGTTGGGATTGGTTCCATGCACTTTCGAAAACATGATTCAATTACATGAAGAGTTCAGAATCCCATGATGCCTGCCATTATTGTATCATTGCCTCTGTTCAATTTATTATTTCAAATTTCTTGAGGTTGAACTGTAACCCAGTAACTAGAGAGTGAAAAATTTCAACCCAGTCTCTGGAAACCTGTCCCAAACACAGCTATAAGTACAATTTAGCCCCAATCAAGGGAAATCCATAAAGGAATGTGGTAAAGAACAGTCCTCCCATTGGGCAGAACTGTAAGGAATGTCCTTAGTCATCTGCTTTAAATATAGAGATAAGTAATCAAAATAATATGTAGGCATAAGCTCTTGGAAAGGAGCAAATAGCTTGATGGGTTACTTAGGAAAGTGGAAGGAATGAGATTCAGAGACCAGAGATGATGAGGCCTGAAAAAAAGCATATGGATTAATTTATTTAGTGAACATAAAATGTTTACAAAATACTTTTGTATCTTAATTTAATGACTTTAAGAGAATATATACCGTGTAGAAGTCTCCTGACAATGAGATGTTAGGATGTTCATTTGGTAGAAGGCAGCAAACTTTTCCTCTTGGCCATTCAGTGATAATGAAATGTTGTTGTTGTTTTTTGTTTGTTTGTTTGTTTGGAGAGAGGGACAGTGAGAGAAAAAGAGAGAATAAATTTTATTTAGTTTTTTATGTGGTTTCACTGCTCAGATACTTTGTTGAATATGTGGTACTGGGGTACGAACCCGCGTCCTCGCACATGGCCAGGCAAACTCTGTAACCGCTGAGCCACCACTCCAGCCTTGCAATGAACTTCTAAGAATAACCATGGTAAAGTGGTGGGATGCTGTACATATGCCCAATAACATGGTCTTTCAGTCACAGAGACTAATGTGGCTAATATCACCATTGAATATTCAAACTTCCAACAGCAAAGACCAACAAAAAACTCATTATGCAACATCATTCTTTAAGGAGACTGAGCATCCAGCCACATGGTAATAAGTTCTTACATTAGAACCCTCCTGTCCTACTTAAACAAAACAAAACAAAAATATGGCAGTGATTTTCTATTCCAAAATTGACGTCTGCTATAATTATGCTATTTTTACACATTCATACCAAGATTGTAAGCACAAAAAGAAATTTCAGTGAACTTACAGAATTTCCTGTTCTGTGGACGTGGTATCAGTGAATGCAATATTGCCTCTGGCCAGCAAGAGATATGAAAGAAGGATCCAATGGAATTGCCATGTGGATCCTTACCTCATCCACTCCCTGTTCCCATCATTCATAAAAGCTGGCTAGTTGAAAACATGGGCCAAGCTATGGCACCATTTCAAGGGCATACCCTACAGGGCTGGGACACTCTCAAAGAATATACTTAATAAACAGCTGATAACTCATGCTGGAATAAATGAATTAAGAAACTAAAGGTAAAAGTAAATTTTATCCTCTTATCATTATAAGCAATGATCCACTTTTAATTTGGGCCAAACCTTACACTTTGCTAAGATAAAGGTTTCATTTTCTACGTTTGAAGATTATACATCCACTAGGCTGGGAAGTAGCTTTAAGCTGTAATTCCTTCCTGGTCTCTTGGGATTCCTCATTAAAGTAAAGCAGCAAACAAAGAAAAAAGTGATTGAGCCTGCAAGAGCCATGAACCCTGGTCACCATAAGGATCCAGGGTTGATGCTGTATAATATAGAAGAGAGATTGAGGTGGGAATTCACCTGACATCTCTTACTCCATTTTTCACTGAAGGAGAAATAATCATGGTACATCAGTTACTGCAGCAATCACTACTCAACAAAAGTGAAGTTACTAAGGGTTCAGACTCCTTGGAGAGGAAACTGGGTCTGCCACTTAGGCCAGCTGCAATGCTGAGGGCAGGGAATCCCAAAGTAGATATTGCAGTAAGATAGTATGAATATCCTCAAGCCCTGTCATGTTATAGCACAGTGGACAACATAAAGCTTATTATACTAACTGCCTTGTCTTACACACATTGTTTTACTGAATAAGATATAAAAAACTGAAAAAAAAATCAAAAGATATTTGCATTCATGGATTTTTGTTCAATATATCTTAAAAATTGTGGCAATCCTAGAAAATATTCCAGTGATATTTAAAAGATTCTGTATCACTGACCCATTTAGCTATTAAAATTGTTTTTCCTTACAATTACTAACTCTTTCTTAATAATTTCTACTAAGGATAATTGAAAATTAAATATAATTCCTTATGTTTAATAGGGGGAAAAACAAAGCATTTTGGTGGTCATTAGTTCCATGAATATTTCTTTGCTTTTTCTATCACAGGATTTTTCCTTGAAAACATTTTGCTTTTTAACAAAGGTCAAGAATCAGAACAGACAATTATTTAGAGACATTTTCATAAATAGCCTTTAACAGTTTTCTGTCACTATTGTAACAGACACTGTAGGGTCTTAAAAGAATTCACCTTTATTATTTGTTTCTATAGGTCATAAATTCAGTAGGGTTTTGTCATCTGTGCAGAAGTAGACTGATATCTAGATTTGGCAAGTCTGTTCTTCTCATATGTTCTAAGGGAGAATTCAATTCCTTGTTTATTCTGTTTGTAGAAGTAAATTCCAGGCAATTACAGGACTGGGTTTTGTTTCTTTGTTGGCTTCCAGGTGGGAGTCATTCTCTGCTTCCTGAAACTACCTTCATTCCCTGACTCTTGTCACCCTTCACCTTAGAACCAACACTGTTAGGTTTTGAATTCCTTTCATTCTTCCAGTTTCTCCTGACTTCTTCTCTTTCTTGTTCCAATTTCTTCAGCCATTATATCTCTTAGGAAGACAATTCTGCCTTCCTCTCCCATTTTAAAGGCCCTTTTGATTACACTGGACTTACCCAGATAATCCTGGATAATCTTTCTATCTTAAGATTCTTAATCCTAAATCCATTTGCAAAATACCTTTTGCCACATACTACAACCCACATAGGTGTATCAGCATAAGCAAAGATCATGGGGGCTAAAATTCTGCCTCCCACATACACCCAAGTCACTATCCAGCCACATTCCAGTACCTTGTTTCACTCTTAAAGAGATATAAATAATCTGAAACATGAAAATATAAGTCCCTTTAGTGTGGGAACACAATTACTCATGGAAGGAGGAGCACCCTTTATTTAGTTTCTTGGAGATTGTATTCACTGAACAAATGTACTATAGTAAATGAAGAATTAGGGTAGAATATTATTCTTTTTAAAGAGGAAAATAGTCAAAAAGAAATAAAAATTTTAACAGAAGAATTTATTTTCATTTGGGTGCACCTATTGTGAAGGATTATTAAATTAAATTTCTTAAAACTATATTAAACAAAATCTTTTCCTGCTCTACAGTATTTGAACTCTCCCCTCCTTCCCACAAATGCACCCCCACCCCTACTTGAAGACCACTAGATAGTATCCTTAGGCCCATTCTACCTCAGGTACTCCCGAAATCCTCAATTCTGTTCCTGAATAAATAAAGCAGTGCTATTTTTCACAGAAATATTCAAACCTGGGAAGGAATAATCTATCAATCCAAATGTTTTGGAAAGTGTAGATCTAAAGCTTTCATTATATAAGAAAATTACAGCTAAAAACATTAACTGAAAAGAATCAGATAAAAAAAATATTGATTGAATTCTCTGGTTAGGCAATGAAGTAGCTAATGTAACTGAAAACTTTATCACTGAATAGATGGTTTAATTTAATTAATTAGACTTGAATTATTAACTTAATCCACTGGTGGGTTCTACATTTGATGTTATAACTTCACATTGTAGTATACATGTGCAAAGTTCATTTGAGCTTTCAAGATAAGAGACTTATATCAGAGAATCAAGTTAGTTAAGAGAATTAGTGCTATAATTCTGCTTATTGCTTTTCTCCCTAACCTAACCACATAGTTGAGCAAGTAGAAAATTCATAACATCAAACATTAGAAGACTAGGAAGTTGTCTGTTCATGGATATTTTTGTAAAACACAGAGATGATGTCATTTGTGTTCCTAAATCATATTTCTTAGGTGATATGTGCTTTCATTATTTGAGTGAACGAAATCAATCTTGGATGTTCTCATTGGATCATAACTGGATTCATTTCATCACTTGCTTGTTGGAGGAAACTATTGTATTTAGTCCTACACTGTCCAATAGGGGAGCCATTAGACATTATGCTACTGAATATGCAAATTATAATTAGTCTGGCCTGAGATGTACTCTAAATGCAAAATGCATGCTGCAATTTTAAAAAGCTAGATCAAGTGATAAATTCAAAGTATTTTATTAAAACACTATTTACATTGATTATATGTTGGATATTTTTAACTAGATTTGAGTAAACATCATATATTATTGAAATTAATTTCAGATTATTTACCTATTTTAATGTAGCTATGAGAATGTTTAAAATTGCATACTGGCTTACATTATATTTTTATTGGTTAGTGCTCAGCTAGACCACAGAAAATCTCATACAGGCATTCATTCAATCATACTATTTATGCCTGGCATCCATGTTTTATGATGAATGCTCCATCTTCTTCAAAGTTTTTCTTCTCCTCCTCTATATCTCAGAAGCAGAGCTACACTGGTCCACAGTGTCCACAAAGTAATTGTTAACCTCTCATTATCTTCCCTTTTTTCCAATACCCACTTCGAAAATCCAGGGCTTAATTACTATTTGAACAAAGTCTGCTTAGGGAGATAAATAAAACAGTGATAATTCAAACCAAAATATTACTGTGATCAGATCTTCCTGACCACTGTGAAGCTTTTAATCTTTATTTTTAATCACAGTACTTGCTCTTCACAAACAAGCTGACACTTGCTCTCTTTTCATTTCCCAAGGCAAGACAATCACAAGCAGAACTTTTTTTTCTGTGTGAGGACAAGTTAAATGTGATTGAAAAAAAATAATTAGTATAAAACTTTCCATACTTTAAGCACTAAGTAGAGATGAGTTCCATCTTTAATTATCATATGCAACTTCTGAGTAACTGTTTCTTTGACAAAGGTCAGTCTGAAGCCTGGACTTTAGCTGTGAACATAGACAGCAACTGGTTAGGGCTTTCTGTGTGCAGATGTGACTACTAGTCTACAAAGATTGTTCAGGAAGACACAGAGAAGTTGCCAATAAGACTTGTTAGCTAGTCTTGAAAACCATCATAATAACAATAGCTATATTATCCACCTTCTGTGGTGTCAATTACTCATGGTCCACCACAGTCCAAAAAAGTTAAATGGAATATTCCAAAAATAAACAATTCATAAATTTAAGCAGTTTTATCACAGTTAATTATAATAGTTGTTTCATTGTTGGTTATTAATCTTAATCTCTTACTATGCATAATTTATAAATTAAAATTTTTCAAAGGTGTGTTTTTACAGGACAAAGTACACTCTATGTTTGGTATTACCTGCATTTCAGGGGCTCACTGGGAATCTTGGATTGCAACTAATAAGGAATGTCAGTTATAGTCTGTAGCAAAGAAGTGAGCAGCAAAAGCAATGTCAAATAAAAAAGACTCCCACATACGAAAGAAAATATTTTGAGTCTGGCTTATATCACTGAGCACAATGTGCTCCAATTCTATCCATTTACCAGCAAATGCCATAATTCATTATTCTTTATTAATAAGTAAAACTCTATTTTGTATGTATACAACATTGTTTTTCACATTCATCTGTTGATAAAACACCAATTTTAAAATATAAATAAACATAAGTAAGCTCAGTAGAGTAGAGGGAGGGTGACGGGGATAGAGGAGTAGAGGTAAATGGGAAGTACTAGAGACGGAAATGTAGCAAATTATACCCCATGCTTGTATGATTATGTCAGAATGAACCCCAATATCATTATCAACCCTAATGCATTAATAACAAAAACTGAAAAGAGTTGATGCAAAATGAAAAGAACTTCTTTGCTTAGCAGAGCACATCGAAGAGTTATGATCTGTTTATGATCACAGAAATGTTAACAGGCCAAAAATGTCCCTGATCTGGGAGAAAATCAAGAAAAGCACATGCTGAACCAAATTTCCTTTAATGACACTAGAGTTTATTGAATGGTGCAACTTTGAGCTACACACATATATCCACAATCAAACAAAGCTGGAAGTCAGAACTGGACAGTTTGGAGGACAGGCATTTCCAAAGAGGAGGCAGAGTGATTATTTGTCTAAAGACAAGTGTATGGGTAACTAGATAGAAAGAAACAAGAAGAGGACAGAATGCAAGGTCACCTAACATCCAGAATAAAAAGTAATAATCAAGCAAACAAACACACAAAGAGGTTTTTTTAGGGACTAATGTGACTACTAAGACAAGGATATTTCAGTTTAACATTCCAAGGAAATTGTCAAGTAATTAAAATTTAAAGTGATGAAATGGTCAGTTTATCAAATAGATAAGGAGCACTATTAGGGAGGGAGAATCTTAATAACAAAGTGAATTTTTTGTGGATACCAAAGTGACTGATCTGAAGAGCTGGCTTGAGGAAACATGAGGCTGATGTAGTAGGTGAGAACTAAGATAGGAAGATCCTGACACCTAGAACTGCCCAGAGCAGGGAACCCCATTGGTCTGTCACCATGATCTCACAGTCCAACCACTGGGCAGAAGTCTTACATTAAACAAGGTAATGAAACTAATTGGAATCTTGTGGTATGGTGAAATAGGGGGCAGTTTCCTGGATTGCATTGCTTCTCCCTCAGCTCAAAATATTCCAGGTGCCCATACTGACACAATTCTCTGTGGTGATTCCCTCAGGAGGTAGACCTTTCCAGGACACTGTGGTCCAACATCTTGTTCTACTGCATGTTGGTCAGCTATGGCCATGAAGAAGGTCAGCAAGTGGTCAATGGATTAGGATCAGGTGTGCCCAACACACAGTCAGGATCCACAGGGGAATTGCAATTTAAATGTTAATTATTATTCCAATATAGATTGCCTGTGCTGTGAGAAAAGTGAAAAAAATTTCATTTTTAAATTTTGCACTTTCTTAAGAAAACAAAAGCAAAAGTAAAAACTAAGCCATTTGAGTAGTATTTCATACTGTAACTCAATGTACCATTCCATGAATAAACTGGGTAAATCTATATGGTCATCTTTTATATGGATCAGATAGTTTAAGGATATAAGCTAAATGTACACAATTTATTGTGTTACACAAACATCCATGTGTTTTAGATTCACCGGAATATCTTTTTACATTCAGAATTTCTGACTCAGTAGTTGTGGAGTGGGGTCCAATGGTGCACATTTCTGAAAAGTACTAGATGGTGTGATGGTACTGGTATAGTGACCCCATTTGAGGAAGTACAGATCTGACCAGTTGGGCAATCAAGTTTATGGCCCTGGCTCTGTCTATTTTTGTATATTTTTGGGTTATACAAGACTTAAGTGGGATAGTGAGCTAGAGAGAGGGAGAGCAAAAGTTTTCCTTTTCAAGGTTGAGAACAAAAAATTTACTTAATAATTCAGAAAAGTTTATTGCACTGGGGGCATTTTGGGCAATTTTATTTGACAAGACTCAAGAGTACCCTGTGTAGGGAGAAACACAAAGGAGAATGCCTATTGGTGTCACTCAGAGTGCTTGCTACCTTTCCTCTTGATAATGTGACACTTATCACACTCCTTTCCTGAAATTTCAGGGCTGCCTTTAGGATAATGTGGATTACACTTCAGCAAGCTCTTATCTAGATGTTACCTTCGAATATGTCACTAACAGGAAATGGAATCTGGTATAAGAAATGATGAAGGAAGCTGGCCAGAGTCTGTTGAAAATAGATATCTGCCTTAGCCAGGTACAAAGAAAAATAACCCTGAATGTAGATTAAGTCTGCAACACACAAGAATTCTTGATTCTGTCAGGTTTATTAGAGACAGAGATTCCAGGGAGATTTGAAGCAGAACTAATTATGAACATTTACCTTATATTGAATTCCATGGCACTTGTGAATATTTACCCTTTGCTCTATGTTAAGGTGGAGCAATCTGGAAACTTCTCCTGAATGTCACTTGCTAGGGTACAGTCAAAGTTTCCAAAGACAAGGTCTAGGTGGCTTTATTATTATCATCATTAAAAATGTATGTGCTTATTTTCATGTGGCAAGATGACAGGTGATATACAAAACAAGATGCATCTATTATCCATGCCCTTGAGGATCTTCAATACAAGGACAAAGACAAGCACAGATTCACAGACAATAAACTAATATAGCAGCTTAAAATAAGATTTTTATATGTGTGCGTGCAGAATTTAAGTGAAGAATAGCTGTTTTCATGAAGCAATGATTTAGAGGAATCAATTTCTCCATTGGGTAGAGTTTGTAATTTGGATCAGTTTCTAAAAAACAGGCATTGTTTACTCTCCCATGGGCTCTTCTAATTAGTCAGTGCAAGTTTCTTTTCCTAAGGTAAACGAATAAAGAGTGGTTGGGCACGTTCAGCAAAGTTTAAGTATACGTGCGTATGTGTGCTTGTGTGTGTGTATGTATATATTTGAGTTCTTTCAGTGATGTTATTCCAGGTGTGACCAAAAACTAGTTGGACCAAGAAATTGTTTGGTATCTCCTAAAATTTTACATGAAAGAAAACCTAAACAGAACAGAATACATTATATTAGAGCCTCATGGGATTCAAGTCAGAGAAGACATATAAACATTAGTACCTATTGGACTTCAGATCCCATCAGGCCGTCCTTAATGCTCACCTAGCCACCTGCTGGCATCTCGCCTGCTCTCTGCACTGTGGGGACACCACCAGATAATCTCATCTCACTAAAATTGATTTAGAAGTAGACCTTGTCTGTTTTCGGCTTAGAGCAAAAACATTAAGCAGAGTTTTGGGCATCAGCTCATGACCTGACTGTACTCTGATGCCGTCCCACATGGGGAGTGATTCACTTGTTTGCTTTCTTTTGTGATCCAGGAAACTCAACAAAGTCAGTTTTATAAAATGGTCAGTGCCCCTCCCCTTTCCTGTAGTGACAGATTGTGACCTAAAATGACCCAAGGTGTTGTGTTCTTCCTTGCTGATATTCTTATATAGTCCTAGCTCAGTTCTACTTTCTAAGTAATTCCAACATCAATGGAGATAAGAAAGGTCATCTTCCTATTTTCTTTCAAACTCTACTTAAGCCTGTGACTTCACACTTTCTAGATGTCAGGTGGGAACTGCTGACCATGGCCACTGCTCCAGTAACTGCCTTTCTTCCCCTCCTCACCGTGTTCCTTCTTTCCTTCCTCCTTTTGTTTCTTCTTTCCTGTCTTAAGCTTCTGTACTAATAACTATCCAGATGTTTATTTTTCACACAGTGATTAAGCAAGTGGAGGCTGTCAGAAGCTTCCTGGTATAGACAGTCCCTATCAGTCTGTATGTGCATCCAGCTGCATAGGATTAATACTTGGACCCAGTGTTGCTTCTTTTCTGGGTGAGGATCTCCCTCAGTCTCCACATACAAAATTGTAGACTCTGCCTACAAATGAATACTGTTTTTGAAATTCATTTATTGAACAGAATGTCTACCTTGGTTTTCCTATTACATGTGTAGGTAGAACTGTTATGTAATCTTTCTAAATAAATTACAAAGATAAAGGGAAACTTTAGAACTGAAGATGACTTTGGAGTCATTCCTTCCTAAGGTTTATTTTGCAAGGCCAGCAAGGGAAAATTTCATAGCCCTTGTCAGAGAAACTAATCACTGAGGAAGTGATAATAGGTGTCCAGAATACTTCACTGAGTTCTCTTTCCATTTTGAGGACCAGATCAATCTTAGCTAATCTATTTAAAAGGATGAATGGAGCAACATATACTTCTAAGACAAAGGCAATCTGCATAACTTAGAAAAAGGGTTTAATTTTCTTTCATAATTAGAATTTATTATTGTCCTCCAAGCTAGTAGATAAAATTGACATTATGAATAATATATTTTAATACAGGAAAGTTCAGAGGTGAAATGATTGGATTTTGAGAGCTGTGACCTATCCATTGAGCTGTGATCAATCCATCCTGGTGGGAATTGACTAACTGGATGGTAACGGAAGGCTGGAAGGCAGGTGCAATGGTAGAAGAGGTGGGTCCCTGGAGAAGTGCCCTGGAAAGGTTCACCTTGTCTGTGGCCCCTTAACCCTCCCTCTCTGCTTCATAACCCAACCATGAGCTAAGCAGCTTTCCTCCTCTGGGTCCCTCTCTTAGGCCCAGAGCAATGGAGCTGATCTTAAATGGACTCTGACTTCTGAAACCATGAGCTCCAAATGAATTTACCCAAAGTTGGTATTGTCAGGTATTTTGGACACAGCAACATAAAACTTGACTAAAACTATTAAGGTCAAGTTTCTCAGGTCTTATTATTAAGAACATTCTATGTATTTTTTAATGATACATGTGTTTTTCTAGACCAATGAAGACATTTCTTACAGTGGTAGAAAATTCTGTTTGTTCTACCACCTCCTTTTTTCTTGAAGCATTAGAGTTATTAAGTGCAACATCTAGACAGAACAGGTTGTTTGCTTTTTGAATAACTTTAGCAAAAAGAGATATTTAATGAATTAGTAATATGTCTGAACTTGAGAAACTGATCAAAATATCTGTTCCTTTGGTCCTTTACTTTGTCAGTTGATTTTTTTAAAGCAGAATTTTACAAGCCTCTTAGCAAATTGGTTTTGTAATGGTGTTTTTCCTTGTATCTGATATATTACTTGGTTGCTGACAAACCTGTTGGAGAAGAAAAAAAAGAAATGAAGGTCTAAGTAACCAGTAGCTTCTGCAATCATTATAGATGCCTACTGGGCATTTTGAATTTCTTTAATTGAGAACAAATTATGTAAATCCTCTTACATGTGATGAAAACTTAGCAAAATGACTCTAAAGAATGAAGAGCCAGATACATCAGCACAGTCTAAAGTTAACTTCCGAGACGTTAAAAGATGTTCAGAGGTCTGTAGCTTCTTGTTCTTTGTCCAGGAAATTTATTTTCTAGACAATTACCTCTGTGGGGAATTCCCAGGGCTGCAGGGAACAATTTTACAGAATCTTCCTGTTATTGAGTCAGCACCGCTAGCTATTAAATAACAGGTGGCAGGCTGTGATTTATATGTGCAAGTTGCACGGTGCAGTCATCCTATGGAGGCCCTGGCCCTCAAGAAGGAAAAGGCAAAGATGGTACATCAATTACTATGAAACTAAAGCATCTTGCTACTTTTCCTAGTCTAACTGTGCTTACTTATTAAGCTATAAAAATACAATCCATGAGCCAAGATACAAAAATCATTAGCACATGTTCACGATGCACATACATAGCATTCTTTAGGCACACCATCACCCTGTGCGTATTCATCTGACATCTACAAAAAATGTTTTTGTTTTTGTTTTTTTTAATGTCACATGTTCATACCAGAGGTGCTTGGTCCTAAGTGACATTTATGGCAGTGAGACATAAGGAGACTGGATCAAATGTCTTCTTTGAATAGATATTCTCAGGTCTATTCAGAGAACAAAAATGCCTGTCTTGACTTTTTTTGTTTTTTGTTTTTTTCCTTTTATTTGATATTGATTAGTGATGTTTCTTTCTTGGAACACTAGACATATTCCATGCTTTGTGCTCACCAGTGCTTGGGATATTTTAACTACATGCTGGAAAGACTAGGTTCTATCCAGTCTTATTCAACTAGGAAGTGTTTGGAATCTTGTGGGAATCTGCTTGCCTTTGGGGAAAACGCTAAGATTTACACAGAGAAGGCCAGGAACACAAGAGGCAGTCAGTTTAGCAAGATGAAGGATTGCTCAGCCTGAAGGCCTTCAGTGCCTCTGTTGAGAAGTCTAAGGAACCAGCCCTCTGGGAAAAAAAGCAACAATCCACTCCAGTCCTTTATTTTACTAACCGGGTCCTGTCCCTCTGTTATGACATTAAGATCCATACTACCTTCAGCTGGGAACCCACTCAGTTGGGAGGAAGTAAATAGAACACAGCCAAGAACTTAGATGACTCCTTAGAGGTTTCATTGGCAACCAGGCATCCTCCTTGTAAGAGAACTCAAGAAATATTCTGTGCTGAAGTCACAGAGGATATTTTAAAACCATGGAACTTTCAAATGTATATCTGTCGAACTCCTTCCTCCAACTTTACGTTCCTCTCTCAATATGACTTAATAAAGGTGAGGAATGATGGGGTAGCCTCTGAGGAAGAGTTGTGGTCTTCATCTTTTGTCCTGAGAAGCTACTTTTCCTTAGAAGCCCCTTGCTCTTTTGAGTGATTAGTTTGTGGCATTGGATTATCTTCAGCATCGACTCATAAATATTTAATATAAAGAACTCATTAGATATTTTGCAGATATTTTATTGTTCAGTCATAAAACCATAACAAATTCCATATAAGTGAGTGAACAAAGGGTAGTAGATTTGAAGTTTGCTGCTTGAGTTTATGATTTTTCTATTAATATACATTCAATATAAATCATTATTAATACTTAACATTCACTAGTGCTCCAAAGTACAGCCCCTTCCACCCTCTGTCTTTGCACTGTGTTTATAATCTGGACACACTCTGCTGGGTCTTCATGTAAACAAGTTTTACATTTTTGCTTTGACATATATTCCAAGAGACCCACTTCAGAAATTTCAAATGAAATTGACCAAGAAAACAAAGGTATGGATTTCTGAGTCTAAGTAGCCAAAAATCACATCTTGCTTGAGCAAGCGAGCATTTACAAGCTCTCTTTGCTCAGTATTTCTAAGGAAATCAAATCTGAAATGATAGTTGTGAGGCTCTGTCTTTGGTCTCCTGTTCTCTCTTTCAAACGTCATTCATGGTGATTTGTTTCTACTTTACATAGCAGAGCAGGTGCAATACTGAATCCTTGAGAACTTCCTTACAGCTCAATATTTTGAATGAGAACAGTGCATCCTAAGTGAGTTCTGTTCATCCTGAAATTCAGTTCATCCTCAACTGCAGGTATCTCAATTTCCCTTCTGAAATTTCCAAGTTGAAGAAAATGTTACATTAGTCTTTCTTTTATTTTGGTTTCCAAAAAGAGCCAGAGATTCACTGTTCTGGGAAAAGTACATTTCAAAAGCTTGGTTATTGCAGTTTTCTCAACAAACAGTCAAGTTCATGTTAAAATGCATCTATTACATCAGTTTCCTGTCTAACACTGTATGTTTGATGATTTTTCTTCAATACTCCTGTCAGTCTGGACATAATACCCAAACTATTATAGTTTTTCTTAGAAAAGATTTGAGGATAAAAAAACTTAAAGCTCTTAGTTTTTCTCTGAAATGCTTTTAACTTGCAGATGATACATGGAACATAAATGATGCATCTACTTTAAGCCAAACCCAAATTTTGACCCTTTGGATACTAAAAGTGAACTGAAATATTTGTTGCCACATTTCCACTGTTTCCCTATGCTGGAAACTTCAAGTGGAACCTTGGCTTCTTCCATGGGTGCTGTCCTGAAACTCAGCTTGGTCACAAATTCTAGATCTGCTCTTGCCTTTGTCTCCATTGTGGTTTAATTCTGATTTCTATCTCTGTGTCTTCAAAAAATAGATTTTGGAGCTTCCAAATGTGAAGTCCTATTTTGCAACTTTGTTAACTACTTGTGAAAGTTAGGATGGACTACCTCATGCTGCAGCAATGGCCCTCGAATCTTGGAGTGTCTCAGCACAAAAGATTTATTTCTCACTCTATTTGCCACTACAGACCAATGAATGAGTCTTATCTCATGGTAGATCAACTTGGCATAGGCTTCATCTTAGCAGAGACTGCTGCCATCTGAGTAGGTTACCAGAGCAAAACATTACCTCACAGGGTCAAGTAAGTTTCTTTTGGGGGGAGGATATAAGCCATTTTTGGAACTTTAGCCCACATTTTATTGGCCAAAGTAAAGCCATGGCTAACTTCCAAGGAGGTAAGGAAGTACAATGCGAACGAAGATATAAAATGAGAACATTTGTGAAGAATCCTAACAAATAACTTCCCACCGAATACTCCACCTCCCAAATCTGTGTCTCAGTTGTCTGATGCCACAGAACACTCATGGTTTCACATTCCTGATTTATGTTTCTCTTGAATCCTGTTGTTCTACAAGAGGGATGGGTTTAAGTGGTGGTGGTGAGTGGTAATAAAATGAATATAAAACATGTATACTATGACTCATTTACAGGTACAGAGTGAATTGGAAGTTTATTAGCTCAACCAAGGAATTCTTTTTTATTTATTTTATTCAGAAATTTATTTGTTGAACAATCAAACAAGCTTCTAATGAAATACTATAATATATATATAAATTCTGAAAATTAGATTTACACCCAAGATCCCCCCAATTAGTCACTTTTATCCCTCCCTCCTTTCCCAATACATTTCTACAAATGCCTTAGGTTATATGACATCACACCTTATCTGGATTTAAAACATGATAATAGACCTCCTTTCTCAATGGCCTCCACAGATGAGAGAAGACATTTGACCCTTGGTTCTCTGGGTTATGCTGATTTCACTCAGAATAATTGCTTCGATAGCCATCCATTTACCTTCAAAGGCTACAGCATCATTGTTTCTAATTGCTGTGTAATATTCCATGGTATATATGTACCACAGTTTTTGGATCCATTCATCTAGTGAGGGACATCTGGGTTGTTTCCATAATTTAGCTATTGTAAATTGAGCTGCTATGAACATTGATTTCGCTGTGTCACTCTAGTGTGCTGATTCTAAATCCCCCAGAAAAATACCCAAAAGAGGAATAGCAGGATCACATGGTGGGCTCATCCCTAGTTTTTTGAGGATTCTCCACACTGCTTTCCAGAGGGGCTGTTTCAGTCTGCAGCTCCACCAACAGTGTGTTAGTGTGCTTATCTCTTCACAACCCCTCCAGCATCTATTGTTTATTTTCTTCATTTTTGTCAATCTGACTGGGGTGAGGTGATATCTTAATGTAGTTTTCATTTGCATTTCTCTGATTACTAGTGATTTAGAGCACTTTCTCGTATATTCATTGGCTTGATCAATGTCCTCTGTTGAGAAGTTTCTATTTAGTTCTTTGGCCCATTTATTTTTTGGGTTGTTTGTTTTTTTACCACTCTCAGTTCAATTTTTCTTTAGTTCCCATTTATAGACCCAGGGTAAAAAGATAGCATATTCCTAAATCCATTGAAGACACTGTGGTAACTAGAAAATTCCCTTTTGTTTCTCTCTTTCTACCCTTCCATCTGTGATCATAGAGTTAGCAACTTCTTCCAATCCTTCTCCATTTCACTTCCAAATCTGATTGGTGCTGGTTATGCTTACAATTTGTATGCTACCTACATTCATGCATCTTTCAAGCTCAGTGCCATCCACCCTCTTATCCAGGTTGTCTCCTTTCAGCTATTTCAGCACAGTGCCACTTCTTTTCTATGCTAAATACAGCATGTCTGAGGAAAATGAAACTAATTGTTGTAACTCCCATATGGAAGCTGCAGAGACTGTTAGAAACTGCTCTCCACTGCTTCAGGCGGCAAGTGCTTCACTGGGTCTTATATGTTTGTTTGACAATCTCACAGCAGTAATCGCCGTGGGGAGAAAAGGAGAGTGAAATAACAAGGAGACTGGATGTCAAGCTCTTTTTAAACATGAGCTCTCCTAATAAGAATATTTATTGTCTAAGGTTGAAGACTAAAACTTTTTGGACCCACATGTTTGACAGCCTTGCAATATACCCCTCTCTCCAGTCACTGCATCTCATTAGGTTATTTTACAGAAAGTCGCTTTCATATCATCCTTGGTGGGTGTCTCAGCAGTCACCTGTGGATCATTGCCACAGTCTTTATTGTCTTCCGCCTTTCTAGGTTGCTGCTTATCCAGTGTACCCCTCTGACAAGAATTAGCTTGCTTAAAAGCTTGTGACAGGGTAATTATTGAGATGCTAATTTTGCTTTATTCTGCTTGATAAAGAAGATGGAAATTAATTAGATTTAAGATTTTATCCTCAGTCCCACAAGCGTTTTGTTCTTAAATGGGGCTGTTAGGTTAGCAGCAATTTCTGTGAAGCAAAGATATGAGGAGAAATTTGGAGAAGTCAGAATACTTTCCTTCATATCCAGATTTCCTGAAAATAAGCTTATTGGGGGAGACAATCACATCCAGGGTAAAGAAAGCGGAAGTAGCTCCTAGTGGAGTCTGCCGGTTCTGCAAGACAGTGGTGGGGACAGTATTGAGAGGTTTGCAGAGTACGTGGAACTGTCCTCCACTCACGTGCAAATGGAAAAAGAATACAGAAAAGAGGAAGGAATCATCTGTAAGGTGACAGAACACAGAAAGGACATTGTGTTAAATCTACAGAGAAAGAGGATATCTTCATATTCAGAACAGGAAGGTTGTACCAAGCTGCTTTAAAAGGACTACATAGGGGGCTGGAGTGGTGACTCAGTGGTTGGGCGCTTGCCTGGCATGTGTGAGGACAAGGTTCATACCCCAGCACCATGTACACAATGAAGTGTTGAAGGAATGAAAGGCACATGAAAAACTAAATAAAATTGATCATCTATCTCTCTCTCACTGTCCCTCTCTCTCTTTAAAAAAATAAAAATAAAAAAATAAAAGGAACACATGGGGTTGAAAAAGCATAACAGGTGCAACCACCATGCATTAAAGACCAGAAGCCCCATTGCCACTCCAAATTTCACAAAAATCATGAGGGTGAGGATCCCTTCCCCGACTCCCAGATGTAAATATAACTCCTTACTCCCTCTCTGGTAGATAGAGAGAAAGCTTAATGTCTCTGATTTGAAATAAATTTAAGTGAATTTTTCCTCATTTGAATGTTACACTCTAAATTCAAAGTCACTGTCTATCAATCTCAGCCTTACTCTCTAGTTAAGAGATCTTCACAGGCTCTGATTATTTGATGTATTAAACCTATGCGCTACAGGAGAGTCCTCAGAAACGTCTATAGTTGCTATAAGCTATAAACTCCCTTACTTTAGCTTTCAGATTTTATTTATTCCACCTTCCAAATACTCATACTCTGCTGTACTCTGCCTCACATCTTTGCTTTGCCCATGGACCACTATTTGCTCATTCCTTGAGCTCCAAAAGTGTTTGATTCCCCATGCAATGGTAGTATATAAAAATAAAGCACTTTGTTTATGTAGCCTAGAATTATTTGTTGTAACTACATTAGGATTAGTATTCTTAATGAGATTAAAAACTCTGGTGCAAGAATTATGTATTTCTGTTACCCTCATAGTATGTAGCACTCATAGATACTTCCCAAAAGATAACATTTTACATAAAAGCTTCTCATAAGGAAGTGTCTGGGTAGAGTATCTCATTTAGGAGCGAGCATGCTGTACATGATAATTACTGACATAACAAAAACTACCATGATAGGGAAATGCAAAAGACAAGTCAGAGAACTTGGTTTAACTGATTTGGCAGAAATGAGCAGTGGATAGATTAAGTTGTCCTTTACTTGCCCTGTGAAGCACAAATTTGTGTTAGCACTGTTCTAATAGAAGAAATGATGCCTGACAAAAGAGACAGGTGTCCAAATACCCTAACAGTAACATCCAAAGTATCATGTCCTGAGGGTATTTGCATTCAATGATGCCAGAGTGTTTAGTAAATTAAGGGAAGGAAAGTCTAGCGAATATAATTTGGGTACCATATAAAGGAAAAGAGCAGAAGTCACTGCAATAAAACTACTTTGCCACTTGCTTCATTTGAGGAAAGACAATAAGTATGAACATCTCCTTTACTTCACAAAGGCTAAGCCAGAGGATCGTTATTGTTCTCTGATCCCATTTGTGTGTAGGATACTACTGAAGCCACTGGTAGACAAGTAGAGTAGAGTACTGTTAGCTAGTAACGTCTGCAGCTTTAATAATCACCTTCCAAATATGCCTGGAAGAAAAGAACCAGAAATCTCAGTCTTTCCAAAGATAGAAACATGAAAAGATGAAACCAAGCAACTTATCCTTCCCTTAATGCTATAAAACGATCTTCATTAAAATGCAGAAAATAAAAATTATTATTGCTTTTGTGTCTGCTTTTACAGGGATTCTGTAAAAATGACTAACTCTCACAGATCTCCTGTTCTCCGCTAACCTTTCTTGTTATGAAAGGCATAAGACAAGAGCAGTCATTGATTGGGGAATTGAAGATCTCCCATAAAAGACGAGTATGTCGACAGAAATACCATCAGTTTCTCAGCATGCAGGTCAAACATTCCTTAATCTTGCTTCTGTCAAGGGATTGCCTGACCACCCTCAGACAAGGACAGCCAATATTACCTGCACTGGGAGTTGGACCTGTTGAAAATGTGAGGAAAAGGGACAGAAAGAACTAAAGAACAGCAGTGCCTCCCTCAGACACACAGAATCATGGCTGGCTATACCTTAAACTCAAACCGAACTATATTTTCGATTTTACTGTTTGACATTTACCAGAGGGGAAAAGATACATAAGTAATGAGGCAAAAGGGCATTATGAGCCGGGTGTGTATTTTCTCATTACATCAAGAAATGATCCTAGCAATAGCTGCACTTTGAATGCAAATTTAAAAATGAATTAAATGAATATCCTTCACATTTGTCACAGCATCCTTGACAAATTCTAAAATTCTCAATGTATATATGTTATCAATCATTTTTTATGCCTTGCCGTAACAATATTACCCACTTATTTTCCCTGTATGAAGCGGCGCGTTATTTTAGGTTGGTGGGTAAATATTGGCATCTGTGTCTGTCTCCTCTATGTCATTTTCTTTAATAACAACAGCTGTCATCATTATCAACAACCTAATAGTTTCTAGGCACGGAATTGTTACTGTACATGCATTCTATCATTCAGTCTTCAACAAAAACCCTACATAGGGAGCGTCCTCACCATCGTTTTACTGAGGTAAGTTCACACTTCTGTCGAGAGGCGGAACTAGCACAAAATCAAATCTTTCTGCCCTTCCATCTTCCCCGTCAGAGCCTGGCATAGTGTGCAGTCACCACTAACTCCTTGGTAGATATATTTCCCGAGTTTTCCTTTCTTTTCTCAATTTTTGTTGAGTTTTTCACATGGCTTTCATTGCTCTGACACTTAGTTGTGTATGTGGGTGCTGGGGTTTGAACCTGTGTACTTGCACATGCTGGGCAAGTGTTGAAAACCCTGAACCACTGCCATAGCCCCTGCCTGAGTTTTCTTGCACACATGAGCAAAACAACAGTGTGAAGGGTAACTAAAATGGCTATGAACTGGTGGATAAGTAAATCATTGGGTCAGCCACTTTGCTATGAAGTGAGTCACATACACACACACGTGCACATGCATAATATACATACATATGTGTATTGCATATTTTGGCCTTAGGCATGCAAAATTTCATTCCTAGCTAAGCAAAATTGATTGAATAAATTTTTATTGTTGTCATTTTTTGACAGTCATCAGATTTCCAAGAGAATGTCCATAACCCAAACTGTATCAGATTCTCATCTAAAATCTATGAATGCTCCCTGATAATGAATAGGTGTTTAATTTCCTGCAAAACATTGACTCTCCTCTTGGAATTTCCTTGTCCTGGGGTGGTTAGTGTTAGAATGAAAACTGCTATTTAGAGTTGAAAAACACCTCTATAATCTAGCATGACTCCAAGAATTTAGACTTTCTTAATGCTGTTTCATATTAAAACTAAACAGAACAAACTCTGCAGCACCTGTATAAGGTGCTTAAAATGCCATTACCACCTGTAATTACATGGAGAATTCAATTACCACAGCTAAGGATAAGATTGCTATGTACAGTTTGTGCATGCTGGCTGTGTTGGCCATAAAAATTATAACAGGAGAAGCACATGTAGTGGGGGATTGTGCTCACTTTGTATAAAGCTCTCAAGAGCAATTAGGATAAAAAAGTAAAGTGGAAGAATAAGAATAAATGAGTTTCACTGAGGTAATGACATTTCACAAGTCTTATTGGGAAGTTTCTTCAGCTTCAAAAATGTAGGAGAAAATGATTCCCAGATGAAAGAAAAATTCACGTAATATATTTGAGTAAAACCAAAATAATATATAATACTGAGAGAAAGGGGGAGAGAGAGAGAGAGAGAGAGAGAGAGAGAGAGAGAGAAGGAGTTTTTTTCCACATACATTGTACAGAATTGGCTTATGTTGCATAACTAAATATTGGGATCCTACACACACACTGGGAAGTTTCTAGGAATAGAGAAATTGTTCAGATCCATATAAATCCTGGAATCAGTAAAACAGCCAAGAAAACCACTTGTGACATTTATCATACCTGTTACATGAGTTACACTAAATTATGATCTCTTTCCATATAGATAGAATAGTGATAAATGCAGAGCTGTCTGCTGGCCTATTATATGGTCTGTAGCAGTGAAAGGAATGGAAAACGACAGGGATAAATAACATAATCTGATCAGTGAGCGGCATACAAAGTCATCTGGGGCTGTGCTTTGTGTGACAATCCTTGGTCTCCTGGGAGTCAACTTAGTAAGATAAACTGTTACTGCCGATAAGTCCAATTGAGTGAAGGACAGAAAGCATTAGTTTCTGGATGCTAGTTAGGTTTCATCTATACCACTTGCCATATAATGCAAATGCACACAATTTCAGAGTTCAGTGATGCACCTCAGATATCCATGCCAGGTAGAAAACAATAGACAGGTTTCCTGATTGAATCATAACTTCTTCATGAATGGAGTTTGTGGACTAATCATTTTTTCTAAGCTGTATACAAATATCAACAGTTCAAGTTGATCTAAAATAATAATGCCATTTTGCTGAATTTTATATACATATCATATGAGAATATGAATAGTAATACATCTTGTCTCATGAAAGGTACAATTGCCCAATCTAGACAAAGGTAGTAATATGACTCTTCAAAATTGAAATAACTGTTAAATTTTAAGTAAAACACAGAATAAGACTGTCCAATTTAAGTGTTAGCTGTCTTATTATTTTAAGCTTCTATTTTTTGATTTTTATTTTTAGAACAGCTTTATTGGTATATAATTGATACACAATTGTATATACTATATGCATACAGTTTGAGTAGTTTGGATATATGCATATACCTGTGAAACTGCAACCATACTCAAGACTCTAGATATATGAATCACATCTGCAAATTTCCTTGAAGTATTTAGTTTTTATTTATTTATTGTATCTTTCATAGGATCATACACTGCATAAACTCTTTTTAACATTATGTCCTTTTTTTTTTCCATGATACTATCTTAACATAGTTCTCCTCTGACTTCAAATCCTTCTTTTTGGTCTTTACTAACTCCTTTATTCTTAGCCCTCTTTTTTCTTAGAAATGTCTCTGGTCAATTTCATAAACATCTATGGATTTACCTATGTGCTTATGATAGTGGCTTTTGAATATATGCACAGGCCCAACTGATGCTAGAAAAATATCTCTACTGTTCACTTTGACAAGTTCTCTTGATTTCTAGAGCCAGGTCAAATGCAGTAATAAGGAACTAATTGTCTTTCCTTCCCATACAAATTCTTCCAATTATCATAATTATTGATTTGGGACAATATTTATCCAGAACTACAAGCCAGTTTCCATTCTTTGTCTCTCTCTTCCTTTGACCCAATCTAAGTTTCTGCAATATGCATTTTTTCTTGCTTTACTACTGCCTGTATTCAGCACCACCATCATTTCCCTGAAGCTCTGCTGTGGTCTCTGAAACATTTCTTTGCCTTAAATTTTGACAGATTGCCTTAATTCATTCTTCAGTATACTATAAATCTGATCATGTCATTTTTCAGCTTCAAATTTTAAATGCCTCTTTATCTTGCATAAGATAAAAACCAAATTTGTTAATATGGCTCACTGTTTCCTTTCCAGCGTGGATGCTCTTCCTTTCTTATTACTTAATCTCCTATCTCTCCAAATATTACCTTCTGATATTTTACCAACTACAGGCATACCTTTTCTCAAGTGCTGAAAATAATGTTTTATTCTTTATCTACCTGACAAACTCATCTCTATCCTTCAAGATTTTGAGCATATGTTACTTTTCATCTGAAAATATTTTTGATGTCCCATGGCAAAACCAGAGGTGTCATTCTCTGAACTTTCCCAAGCCTCTCTATAGACATCTTTATGGGATTTATCACACTGTTTGGGGTTCTAATAAACTAAAAGATCATTAAGGCAAAGGCCCAAAATCCTACCCAATTCTTTATTTGTTTCAAATCTGCCACAGATTACTATAGATTGAATAAGCAAATATATGTTATTATTTTTTCATAAATTTTGTGGATTTACAGTATATCATTATAGTTGCCACATCCTATTCTTTTAAAAATTTATTTCTCCTAAAACCAAATTATTTTTATATATTATGGGAAAGAGAGAAAGAGCAAAACATTGAATTTCATGTTTTAAATATTTTACTTTTGTTATAGTTTTTTTCCCTTTTGCCTTCCTTCCATAAATATTTTTTGAAAATATCCTTCATCTGACAGCATAGTGCCTGAAGATCTATAGATTTAATGGTAAGATATGTATGAATTAAGCGACCATTACGGTTTTGACATGAAATGTCCTCTTAAACATCCATTTGGTAATGCAGGAATGTTCAGAAGTGAAGCAAGTAGGCTATGAGAGCTGCGACCAGTCACTGTATTAATGCATTTGATAGATTAATAATCCGAATAGATTACTGTGTGGTAACTGTAGGCAGGTGGGGCATGATTGGAGGAAGTATTTCCCTGGGGGATATGCTCTTGGAAATTATATCTTGTTTCTGTATCCTTGCTCCCTGCTTCAGGTTGCCATGAGCTAAGCAGCTTTATTCCTCTATCATACCTGTCTGTTATGATATTCTGCCTCATCTCAGGCCCACAGCAATGACCAAGGAAAGGAGCATAAACTTCCCAAAAGGTTGGGTGCAATGGCACAGGTCTGTAATCCCAGAAAGGGAGGCCAGGCTCAGTGACTCAGCAAAAGTCTGTATCAAAATTAAAAAAAAAAAATCATGAAATAAAAAGGATTGGGGATGTAGCTCAGTGGTTAAGCATCTCTGGGTTCTATCCTTACTACCAAAACAAACAAATACCACAAAAGACAAGAGTATTAAAACGGAGAATATCTGAAATATCTGTACAATGCTTAGAATAGTTTCTGGCACATACAAAGCATTATATAAGGATTTGTTATTATTGTAATATTATTAATAAGAAATAATTTATATTTTTTCACAAGTCTTGGAGATTAATTTTTATGTTCTATTTGCATATAGGATAAAATGTTCTAGAAGTAGGTTTCTAGGTCAGATGCCAGATTGTAAAAACTACTGTTAAGAGACATCATAAATTAGTCATATTCTAGTTAAACTAGTCTTCGTAGAATCCTGTGCTTCAAAGAGCAGGTATCCTGTGGTGATATAAAAGTAAATGTAAAAAGAAAAAAAAGGTAAATGTAAGAGTCTATAGCAGTGGCCCAGTGGTTACAGCACTTGCCTGGCATGGGCCAGTACAGGGGTTCAAACCCCAGCAACACATACACAACGAAAGTCTTGGAGCAACGAAAGCCACATGAAAACCTAAATAAAAAGTTGTTTCTCTCTCTCTCCCTCACTGTCCTTCTCTCTTAAAAAAAAAAAAAAAAGTAAATGTAAGACAACAACATAATTGACTCATTTAAAGGACAGGGAAGCTAATTCAGAAAAAAATACATTTATACTAGTACTTATTCTGTCTTTCTTATTTTCTTCATTAATGACTTTTAATTTAATTTTATTTCTGTTCAATGAAAGAAAATGTGCTCCTATTGCTTCTCCTGTTGTTCACCCAGTCATTTCTCATGTTCTCTGCGCACTGTGCAGGTAAATCCTCCCAAAGTCTAAGCAATGATGAACCGAGCAAGTAAAATAGCAGCATCGTGCGTGAGGATGCGGATTCAAACCCCAGTACCACACATGCAACAATGAGTCGGAGCAACGAAAGCCGCGTGAAAAATGAATGAAATTGATTCTCTTTTTCTTTCTCTTTCACTGTCCCTCTCTTTTCTCTCTCTCTCTCTCTCTCTCTCTCTCTCTCTGGTTTTCTTTTTTAAAATAGGAGCATCCTTAATCTTTGTAGTCCTGAGGCTTGTACATGGGGAAAAAGAGGTGACCATGATTTTTCCTGTTCATGGTTCTCTCCACGCAGCCATATTATTCTAGTGCTTCCAGGTGAAGCTAGGAGAACCATATAGCTGTAATTCCACTCAGATAATACAATGATTTTGAGACATTGAATATTCAGGAATCTACAAAAAAAAAGTTGGGGGAAACTGGGAAAAAGGGAAAAGAATAAAGCTTAACTGTCATTCATCTTATTGACAAAATAAATACATGTGTGTGTGCAAAACACATCTATAATATCTCAAGCATATTTTTATTTCAAAAGCATTTTAAAACTCTCACACAGATAAGCATTCATTTTAAATGAATGTACTTAAGTGTGCTTTTTAAGATTTTAACTGATTTTTTAAAAATTTTAATCTTACATTCTAAAATATTACTTTTCTTCATGAATCCTGCATGTGATAAATAGAAAAAAGAATACAGAGATGTTTGTTGTTTATGCATGATACCAAATTCTATTAAACCCTAAAGAGAATTTTCCTGTTCCTCTCCCCTTTTCCCTGAACATTATTAATAACATTTTAACATACCATTTCTAATAGAACAGTTCCTCTATCTCCTAATCTCAAGTCCTCAGCAAACATTCATTTTCCATGATGGCATGGTGAAAGCAACCATTATTATTCACAATGTTATATGTGATCTAGGTGAGCAGAAAAGACTACTCAAGGGAACATGGAGAGGGGCAGAGCACAGAACCAACCTCAATTATCAACAGCCAGCCTGAGTAAGAGCTACTGGAAACAAATATCACATTGATTAATACTTCATTCCCATGTAAGCTCAAAATTTGGGGAGGCATCTTCAATTTTTCCCATTAAAGCTTCATTCTTTCAAAATTACTTTTCAGGCAAAGTTATAGGTAGTATCAGGATACTACTAGCACTTGGTAATGCGCCTGGTATTAGGTAGTATGTGGGTACCAATGTACCAGTTCTAGCACACATTTCAGTGAAGAAAATGTATAAAAATCTTTGACATCCACATCTCTCAAACACATTTCTTACCCATTCATGATATTTTTGCACCAGCATCCACGATTCCACATACAACATTTCTTTGATAACATTTTCACCTCCCAATTGATGTTTTTCTCAGTTACACTATGAGCAATAATATCAGTGGTGCATAAAGTGGAAGGCTCAGACTATATCCTTTCCTGCTTGTAAACTGCATAAATAATTTTGAGCTTGACCCAAGAATAAGGAGAAAAAACATTGAAGATTCATATATGGGAGATTTGCAATATCAACTTAATTTAAAAATCTCAATCCAGCAGCTTTGTAGATAATGGGTAGCATGGACTACCCAGACCAGATCCAAGACCATTACAGAGGCTATGGGATGGTATTGATGTCAAAGTGAATGGAATATGAGTTATAGAAAATATAGAAAAATAGTAGGAGAGGGTAAAGTGGGGATATATGATGTGTGCATGCATGAGAGTGTAACAATAAACCCTTTCATTATGTAAAACTATAATGAAAATAAAGTCTTGTTTTTTAAAAGATGAAAAATAGTGGAAGAAATATTTGAAATAAATTTTTAAAAATTAATTAGAGGTATGAAATAGGAAGTACCAGGAAAGACAATACACAGGAGAATCTCAGGCTTCTGAAAACAGAAAGCTATGAAGGTTTTGCCACTATGATTAACCAAACCCTCCAAGAGCTAATTACATGGCACACTGACTACGTAGAGAGAAGATATTAGCTTTTATATTCCTTCTTCCACCAATTTCCCTAACTTTCCATGTTGAGCCTTTGTTTAGAAGGTGTTTGTACACTGTATAGAATATCAACTTGCTATATATTTTATCTTCTCCAAAAGAATCACAGTAGAAGAAAATTCGACAAGTTATAAGTAGTGGTATACAAAGATGGGTAACAATGAGTGGAGTGGGTAATGTTTCTTAGTGTTGGTGCCTCTAACACACATGTGGGACATGGGCTTAATCGATGGCATCCTAATGTCATTTCTGATACTGCATGGATCCAGGATAACTCATCTGCAATTTTTTGGTGAAAGTCAAAAAATTACAATAGAATTAAATGTAACTTAGTTTAAGTACAAAATTACAAATTTCTTTTCTCACAGGAACTCCTTAATATATTTGAAGTATTTTTAGATACTTGATCCTAATCTTCAGTCAGAAATTATAATGGTCTATACTCTCCCAAGAAGAGTAGATAAATTTTTTTCACGAATCTATTGGTTAATTATGAAAATTATATTGTCCTAGTAAATTATGTAAATTTATTTTCATTGTCTTGCCTTTATTCATCTTTTCAGTACTTCAGTGACAACTCCATATTATTTTCAGCTTTCAGTGTGTTCATGTTGCTATAAAATGCCCAAATGCTTGCTATAAATTTCTGTCAGGTAATAGCCCCTTGAGGCCCCATATTACAGGCTTAAAGAATCACATAATTTCCCTCAATCCAAACTAGACCTTGTCTGTTTGCATAAAGATCCTCTCTTTCTTTTTACAATGTGTTTTGTTTTCATTTTATAGATATTAGGGGAATTGGTTTGGTTAAATTGTTGCTATACTGTTAAGGATTTAAGCCATACACTGGAGAGGGAGAAGAACAGAATAAGAATCTCTAACAGCTTGTCATTAACCCCCAACCAATTATTTGGAAATAGATGCATCCTTGGAACAGAAACTACCTTAATTTTAGTGGAGTATGATGGAACACACCAATAATACCAGTGACTCTGGAGTTTGAGGCAGAAGGATCTTAAATTCAAGGCCATCTTGGACAACTTAGGGAGATCCCCTAAAAATTAAAAAGGGCTTGGGGTGTAGCTCAGTAGTAGTGCACCCTGGTTTCAAGTCACAAAATCGGGAAAAAGGGAAAGAAACCACCCTCGTTCTTCTCATTCTAGATTAACAAATAAATCTTGTAGAGCAAGTATGTATTTGCTGCCTAGATATTAAAGAAGAAGACATTGCTTGGAGATGCTTGAGAAATATGATTGCCCATTGCAGCTGCCTCTCCTTTCATAAAGATTAGAAATGGGACTACTAAGGCTGGCAAACCCAAGTAATAACCTATTAATTATGCCTTATCTGCTAGATTGCTGCTATATCTTAAATTTCCCTTAATTCCTTCTAAATATTTTTCAAAGGCTTATATGTAATGTCCACCCTTTCTTCAATGTGCCAAAATGACCAATTTTTTTCCATTGGTGGAGAATGTTAAAAGTGGAATGGTCTCCCTTAGAGACAGGTACAATTGTGACAGCGGCAATTCACTAGGAAAACACTCAAGTAAAATAAAATGCAGGTATTCAGATGTAAGGGCTGTTGGTTTACCTGCTTGATGATAAATATGTTGTCATAATGTCTTTATAGAGAAAGACTGAAAATTCTGGAGTCTATTTTATCAAGGAAGGTTGCAGGGACTTTTGGGTTTCATCTGGACTTGGTGCCACTCAAAGAGGTCTAGGAAGCTCTCTGAGCTCTTGAATAAGTCATGAGTAATTCATGTATGTATACGTGTAAGTAATTCATAAGTAATACCTGTCAGCATTTGGTATGCTCTTAAATTCATTTTTATTGACCATATTATTGCCATATTAACTAACTTGAGAACAACAGAATTGGCACGGATCTTTGAAATAGAAAGCAAATCATGTTAAAATTACAGATTCCCAAAGGGTTAAAATATGTTGTTATCAACAAAAGCTTGTTTTTAAACTAGATTTTATTAGTATTCATATTTAATATGCAGGATAAGGAAGAAGAGGAAAAAATAATATTTAACAAAACAAAAAACAGATGAATTTGAGCACTGACATCTGTTTGTAAGATTGGTATTTTAAGTCATTTTATTCCATGATTTGGAAAGAGCATCCATATTTCCTAGGCACAGCAAAATAAGAGAAAAATGAAAGGACCAGCAATGGGCAGTCTTGGAACATATGCACACTCTATGCCCTGCTTCTCAAATAATTCAAGTAATTTTTAAAATTCAGGAGAATATAAACCCAATTTTCCTAATGAAGCATAACTATTTGGAGGTGGGCTGTAATAGCCTATTTGTATAATGTGATTTGAAGCAAAGAGTGGTAAGAAATCTCAGACTATAGAGAAAATGAGCTTTAAGGAATGATCCAGATGGTAATGCGGGAATATTTTACTAGATATGGGATTTATATTAACAAAGCACATTTTCTTTACAACTTTTATATGTTAAGAGACATTTTCTACAACATGACTACCCAAAACCTGCGTGGATAATATGCATTTTTAACAGCTTTCCCTATACAGCAACCCATTCACAAGGTAAAATTATAATTATTTATCATGATATTTGATCTATTTGATGTAAAGTGAATAAATTTTTAAAAGTACTTTCAGATTTCAAGAATCAAAAGTAATCCAATTTTGGTACATAGGTTCATGGTCTCTTGGTAAGTAAAGGACTGAGTGTGAGTGAAGAATCAACTACTACAAAAAGCACTTTGAATCAAAGATCCAAAGTTTCTGCCTTTGAAGGAAGACAATTATATGAACGTAAATTTCTTAATAAGGTCATGCCTCCTTATGAGTCTAAGGTTGCCTTGCCAACTACCATCCTAATATCTGGCCATGAACATGGCTTTAAAATTTCAGTTTCTCTCAATGGTCAAGCTTTGATATCAAAGTATAAAAATGTACAATGACTGTGTGGTTGAAGCATAAGTGACATGAATTGCCAAATCAAATTTATGTGTTTTGCTTGTCATTAGAAATGACATTTCCAATATGCTTTTGGCTAAATCCTTGCTCTGCTCTACAACATTTTACTTGTTAATTTTCCAGTTGTGTGCTTTAAACAAAAGAAGAGAATATTCAAATCCTTTTGGCCACTGAGTATTAAAAAAAAAATTAAATGAATACATAAAACAAAGAAGGAGTGCTGTCTACCATTTAAACTGGCTTACACCTTCTAAGAAAACATGTTGGATCACTAAGTGGCTTCTTAGAGTAGATCTAAATTTCTATTTTCCCAAGTGTGGTCCCTGGACCAGCAGCTTCAGCACCCTGAAGAAATTATAATAACTGGGAAACCTAATATCCTGTCCCCAGACCACCAAAATCAGAAACTGCATTTTTACAAGATCCCCCACTGATTTACATGCACTCTAAGATTTAAGGAGCTCTGCACTGCAAGTTATAATATTAAAAAATTAGAGTTCGCCTGCAGAGAAATAAGTCATCTGTTAACACTGGCACAGAGAATGGAGAAATGAAGCATGGTAGAGTTTATGGAATCCTTGCTGCTTAGAGATTTTGAAATTATTTCCTGGTCTTATACTTTTCTTGTGTGGATTAAACACACTCTTTCCAAAGTACGGGGAATGGATTACATAGCCTCATAGTTGTGGTCCAGCCCTTATTCCGAGGGTCACCTGCATTAGCTTGAAACTCAGCATTGTTTTAAATGGCTGCATTCACATAATGGGTTTCAATTTCTTCCTTTCCTTGAGGGAGTTGAGAAAGGTTGAAAGTTCAGTTTTCATTTACACACACAATTTAAACTGAACACTCCACAAGACTATTGGTTCTAAGGAGAAATATTTCTCAAGCATTTTAGATCAAATTGAATATTCTTCCTAAGTATGAATTCAGGCCATTGAGGAAATGAGTACTTTTTTTTAGCCATTAGTCAGTTATAAGCCTAGAATAGCTCTGTTAGCATATTTTCTCAGTTCTGAATCTTTTAGGGTAATTCTGTGCATATAATTTTCAAAACCACTACAGAGAAACATTTTCAGGAAGTTTTGAAATATATTTCTTTTAATACTAAGTACAAGATAAATGTTGAATATTTCCTTTAAAACCAAGTACACTGTCTTAGTTTATACATTCACAGAGAAATTAATCAATTACAAATAAATCATCTCATCAGTTATTTCAAATGTCATCATTTAGTATTAAATTTGCAAATCTCTCATTATATGTCATCAAATATTTTAAGAATGTTGTTTTATCTATGAGCCGGCCATTTCCCGGAACAGTGATTAATGTTACATGTGTATATCAAAGTAAATAAAAATGGCCCAATGTTATGGTTTAGATGTGAGGTGTCCCACAAAATCTCATGTGTAATACAATGTAAGAAGGTTTAAAAGTGAAATGATTTGGTTCGTAGAGCCAACCTAATCAGTGTATTAATCCCCTGAATGGGATTTACTGTGTGGTAACTATATAGGAAGGTAGGGTGCAGCTGGAGAAGGTGGACCATTGAGGGTATGTCTTTGGGGTTTATGTTTTTCCCTTATTGAGGCTGCTTCTTGGTGGCTATGCTCTGATCTGATTTCTTCCACTACAACCTTCTTCAATGATGTTCTGTCTCAACTGGAGCCCCAAGGAATGGATTCAGCCATCTGTGGACTGAAACCTCTGAGCCCCAAAATAAACTTTGACTCCTCTAAAATTGTTCTTATCAGGTCCTTTGTTACAGCAGGAAAAAAAAAAATCTGACTAAAACAGAAATTGGTACAGAGAATGTGGTTGTTGCTGTGACTAACCTGGCCAGGTGGCTCAGCTTTGGGAGCTTTTTGGAATACATGGGACGAATGTTGAAAAGTATAGCGATGCAAGCTGGAAAAGTTTTAGATTGTTGTAAGAAGAAGTTTATGGACAATTCCGATAAGAGCTCAGAAGACCAGAATGCCTACAGGACTATGAACAGCCAAGACAGGGCTCATGAGGTTTAAGAGGAGAAGGAGGACTAGACTGGGAATCAGACTAGAGGCTATTCATGCTGTGTTCTGGCTAAGAAGTTATCTACATTTTCCCTATGTCCCAAGACTTTCTGAGAATTTATAGATGATGGACTAATTAATCTGGTGGAATAAATTTCTAGGCAGCATGGCATTCAAGTGGTGGTACGGGTATTGCTGGCAGCCTTTGGCCAAACTTATTGTGAGAATCAGGAAACAGAAAGCAAAGCACAGTTGAAAAAAATTGCAGTTTGACCAGAAAAGAGAGGAAAAATGTGGTTAAGGAATGTGTGCTTGTTTAAAAAAAAAAAGCCACATAATATCCATTAAAGAAATGCAAAAGATTTGGCCCAGGGACAGTAGGAAAAACGGCTTGAGCATCTCAGGAATTGTCAAGACCATAGTCATATTAGGCTCAAGGGTGTAAAAGTAAAAGTTCCCTTGAGAAGAGACTGGTGGGCACTCTGCTTACACAAGGAGCCCTAGCAAGTTGTTTCTCAATACTCAGCTGCTCCCGCATAAGAGGCTGCTACAGCTGTGGTCCCTAGGGGCTTGGACTGCTTGAGATGGCAGCGGGCCTTGGGGGCAACCCCACACTAGTTCTATAGCAATTCAGGGTGCTAGAGTTATGAGGTCATGGAGGTTTCCACCAAGATTTCAAGGAAGGGCTGGGAGGCCAGGCATAGTGTAGCAGGGTTGGAGTCCCTGCTGGCAGTCCCTGAGAGGGCACTGCAAGGAGATGGGAGGAGGAAGCTGAAACTGAACAGGAGACCACCAAGATTAAGAAATGCAAGTACCCTGGGACATCTACCAAGGAAAGCTTTAGGAACTGAGCAAAGACAAGGCCAACAGGGAGGCCATGTGGACTGAAATCAGCAAGTCATAGGTGCAGAACTGCACAGACCCTGGGCATGGAGTCACAGGACTTGTTTGCCCAGCTGGATTTCAGTCTTGCATTGGTCCCATTCCTTCTTTCTATACCCCTATTTCTCCCTTTTATTTTTTCTTTTAGAGAGAGGAACAGTGAGAGTGAGAATCAATCTTTGTTTAGTTTTTCATGAGGCTCTGGCTGCTCTGATGCTTGGTTTGTATGTGGTGCTGGGGTTTGCACCTGCTTACACCAGGCACTAGCAGCAACCACAGAGCCACCACCACTCCAGCCCCCTATTGCTCCCTTTTAGAATGGAAATATTTACTTTGTATCTTCATTATTGGATACATGAAACTTGCTTTGGATTTTTAAGGAGCTCAAACTGAGAGTTTGGTTTAAATCTCAGTGGAAACTTTGAACTTAGATTTTGATAATGCTAAAAGTGTTAAGACTATAGGGCCTCTTGAAAACAGACTAAATGTATCTTATACAGGGAGATGGCATGAGCTTTTGGGATCCAGGGATGGTTTTGATATGAGGTGTCCCCAAAAAGCTCATATGTGAGACAATGCAAGAAAGTTTAGCGGTGAAATGATTTTATTAGGAGAGTCATACTAATCAGGGCATTAATCCTCTGATAGGGATTATCTGCATGGTAACTGTAGAAAGATAGTGTGTGACTGAAAAGAGTGGATAGTAGGGGCATGTCTTCGGGGTTGGTATTTTATTTTGAGTTTAGCTTTCTTTCTGCTTCTTGGTGTCCATGCCCTGAGCTGCTTTCCTCCTCTACACCCTTCCATCATGATGTCCTGTCTTACCTCAAGCCCTGAGAAATGGATTCAGCCATCTTTTTTGAACTGAGACCTCTCAAACCTCTTTTTTGGACTTAGGCCTCTGAAACCATGAGCCCCCAAATAAACTTTTGCTCCTCCAAAATTGTTCTTGTCAGGTCCCTTGGTCACAGCAGCAAAAAAGCTGACTAAAACACCTGCACACTTACCTCTGCTCTTGCATAAGAATACATTTTATTATTGTTATGTTGTCTACAATGAAATAGAAATCTTTTAGTCAAATTGAGTGGTGAACTACTTATCACATAAAAGGTAGATTCAATCAAGATTTATCAATCAATATCTGTGCAACTGTAACTTTTGGTAAGTTTCCTATGTGTCCAATTGGGATAGCCATCCTCACGAGAAACGTCTAGCAACCAGCTGAAAAGAGGGAGGTTGAAGCTTGCAGGCAGAGTGACCTTGTTTGTCTCCTCTGTTATCTTCTCCTTTGTCAATAGGCAGAATGCTACTTCTCAATCCACAGCTTTCTATACTTGAAACTTCCTTATTTCACAATTTATTGGGTTTTGAGGAAAAGATATGAAGGAAAGTGTTACTTTGGCAGAATGATAATGAAATGGTAGATCAACGTTAATCTCTTATTAAAATACTACTGTTGTTCAGCAGAACAATTTTGGAAATAGATCTTAACTTTGGACATTCTGAAGAGAAAACAGGTTTCTTAATTAAAAAACGAAGACAAATTGACATTGTGAGTTTTCCAAAGAATGCAAGTATTTATTTACTTTTATTCAGATATGAAGATAAAATAGAGTCAGAAAACATTTAAAGTAAGGTGAAAAGAATCAATACATGGGCAAAAGAACTACAGAGACATTTCTCAAAGGAAGAAACACAATTGGCCAACAAATGTGTGAAAAAAAGCATTCAACATCTCTAGTGATTAGGAAAATGCGAATCAAAATTACACTAAGATTTCATCTCATTTCAGTCAGAATGGCAATTATCAAGAACACAAATAATAATAAATGCTGGTGAGAAAAGGTACACTCGTACATTGTTGATGGGCTACAGATTAGTACAACTACTCTGGAAAGCAGTATGGAGATTCTTCAACAAACTAAGAATGGAACCAACGTATGATTTATCACACTCCTTGGTATTTATCCAAAAGAAATAAAAAATCAGCATATTATAGTGATGCAGCCATATCAATTTTTACCACAGCACAATTTACAACAGCCATTGGTTGTGGAACCATTCCAGATGCCCATCAATAAATAGATGAATGGATATATACAAAGGAGTTTTACTCTGCCATAAAGAATAAAATCATGGTATCTGCTGGTAAATTGTTGCAACTGGAGACATCATGCTAAGTGAAATAAGCCAGATTTATAAAATCAAGGTTCAAATGTTTTCTCTCATAGATGCAAGCTAGAGCAAAATAAGGGGAAAAAGAGGTCAGGGATCATATATCATGAAGATATAGGGAACATCAGTGGACTAGAAGAAGGAGATTGAGGGAGGAAGGAGGGACTGGAAAGGGGAGGTAATGAGGAATGAATTGAAGAAAATCACATTATGTGCATGAATAAATATACCACAGTGAATTTCACCTTTATGTATATGTATACAATAGAAAGCATACATGAGTGCTAATTCCCAGTGCCTCCAACTGTGAAGTTATTCAGAATAAGGGTCTTTACAAAAACAGTTAAGTGAGTGAAATTTGCTACTGGGGGTGTAGCTTAGTAGCAATATACCTTGCATGCACAAAGGTATGAGTTTGATCTCCAGTACTATACACATATGCACAAACACATGCTCATACACACACAAGCACTAAGACAGATATTCATGGAGGAAAGATGATATAAAGACATGCAAAGATTGGCATGTGAAGAAATGGAAGCTATCACAGTGATTCACATGCAAACAAAGGAAAACTAAAGCTTGCCAGATAATACCAGAAGCTAGGAGAGAGACACAGGACAGATTTTGCTCCCTAACTTAAGAAGGAACTAATGTGGTTGACACATTTATTTCAATCTTATCTCCAGAATTCTAAGATGACAAAAGTTTGCTCTTTAAACCTCACATTCTGTGGTATTTTATTATGGCAACCCTAGAAAAGTAATATAGATGATTCACACACACAACCATTTTATAACATTGAGCTAGATATTTGGCAAACAGGAAGATACATACTTATGCGTTATTAAGTAGCGCCTTTTGAGAAACCAAAAATATAGGTGAGGATTTTTTCAACTAGGACTAGTTGTCGGTCTCAACCAAGGATATTGTCACTGGATTTTATTCAAAAAGTCTTCAAAGGGGACTGGTGCAGTGGCTCAGTAGTTTCTGCGCTTGGCTGGCAAGCGCGAGGACCCGGGTTCAAACCCCAGCACCATGTACACAACTAAGTGTTGGAGCAACTAAAGCCATGTGAAAAAAACTAAATAAAGTTGTTTCTCTCTTTCTCTGTCTCTCTCACTGTCCCTCTATCTTAAAAAAAAAAAAGTCTTCAAAGGTAGCATGAAAATGAACACTTTGCTGGGCCTTTTGAAAGATATTAGGAACTTTCTTAATGTTATGTGATTGACAGTTTTAAAGATTCAACACATTCAATAGACCTTAAGCCTGTATATCTATTCTCTGTATATATATACAAAATACTTTTTCAGATATTTCTCTAATGTATTTGCTAAGTTCTTGCTATTAATGAGACACCAAACTAATGTTTATTTTATTTGCTGATAAGTTAGATTATACTTCAGTAAGAAAAGCTGCAGAATCAAAATGGCATGTCATACCAGAGGTCTATCTCTTCTCATGAAGGAAGTTTATTTTAGGTCAAGTGGAGGCACTGTCCCAGGTCTCTTCTCTTGTTGACCAACACCCATAGAGAAGTCCCATTTGTGTTTACTTTGAGAGACAGAATGGGTATTCTGGGAGTCTCAACTGATGCTTAAATGCTCCTGAAACTGACCCAAGTCACTTCTACATATAAGCAATCACTAGACCTAATCTATCCCAACCCAAATATGAGGTGACATGGAAATGGAGCCCTATCCTGTGCTGAGGAAGCAGAGATTGAAAGTATTTGATAAACAGTACTAAGATCTTTCAAATGATTTCATCTCATTTTCTTGCATTTCTGAATTAGAGGTGTGACAGTCAGCCAAGATTCTATAGCTGGAAAGTGGTAATTGTAATATTTGGGCCCTGATCTACTCATCTCAAAGGCTTCTAACAATGATGCTATAGTGTATTCCTAATTTTTTCCTACATCTGAGCTTCTCTATGAAAATTGAATTGATGGTGTGGTAGAGATTAAAAGAAATCAAACAAAAGATGCAGTGAAAAATGAGGTGAGTAAATTTGTGGGAACAATGAAGTCTATATCTATTAACAATTGACCATTTCTTTAAGATTTCATGTGGTTTAATCATTAGGATGTGAATATTTTAAAATATATTTGGTATTTTTGATATACAACAATTCATTTTTATTTCCATATAGGAAAAATTCTTTTTCCCCTCAAAAATCATATCATGTGCCCCTCTGTATTCCATGATGGTATTGCTTATTGCTGTAAAACAAATGGCTCCCTGCAGTATTACTTTCAGATGAGATCACATCAGATCTCATAAACTGAGGCAAGTAGGGAATGTGCACAAATGAGATCTCCAAGGAAAATCAAGAAGCTAAAGAAAACACTTCCGGGGGCTTAATAAATAACACTTGGAGGTGAAAAAATAACAACAAAAAGAATATCTCACCCTTGGGATGCTTTTAAAATTCAACATCCTGGTGCTAATTTTAAATGAAATTAAACCAAAACTCTGGATTGTAACAACCTTTGTATCCATTCTCATTTGTGCAAGCTATACAAGCTGCAGAACTACCCAGATTTAAAAATAATGGTACAAAAGTCATTATTTTTGGTTTCCTTAAAACATTCTAGGAGATATGTTTTCTTTCAAAATTTTTCTTTCTTTGTGTTTGCAGATAAAGAATTTCTCTCTTTTTCTCTCATAATATACAAGTGAATTAAAACTAGACTATGTACAGATACTTAATGTGTAGTGGAAACTTCTCTTCTATTAAACTATATAAATTCACCAATTAATGAAATATAATGTGAGGAAAAGTTTTAAGTCATACTTTACAGAGTCATTTAGATTGTTTCTTAAATCGCCTAAATATAGAAATGGTAAAATCTAGTTCATGAGATTCCTGCCTGGTATGAGATCGTTATAAAGTTGCAATTGTCCAACAATGTAAAAATTTTCTACAGATAGCAATGAGCTTCAAAATCTTAACCAAAAATGTAAACAGCTTCACAAAATTCTTAGAGAAGGGATGAAAGGAGACTGACCAGATGACATATAAATTTGGTTGCCTCTCTAAGATTCTATGAGTCAATGAAAAAATGCAAGCCCTCAGCAAGTCTTTTTCAACACTTCTTGGCACTTCCCATAGCTGAGTAGCCTAGCCATTCCAGAACAATCCTAATCAATTTCACCAAATTCCATGAGCAAAAGGTACCCTGTGATTCTCTCGAGAGGCCAGATCAGCTTACTTAAGCTCCAACAATGCACGGGAAAACACTGATGCTGGAAACATGGCTTTGAAACCTGAGTCCCCACAGCAGAAGACAATAAAGTAACCAGATTAAAGTGTGCAGGGACTGAAGGAGCTGATGTCACATTAAATGAGAAAAAGCAGGAAGCAGATGTAAAAAACAGATTTCTGAAATTGGGGAAAGGGACATCTTATTGTCATATTGTCCCCTATTATTAGGCAAAGGCTTTCTGAATAAAAATAAATTAAGGATTAAAAATCCCCTTCCAAAGATGGAGCTCATGCCAGTTCCCTAGGGAGGGGAGAAAGAGTCTTTGCAGTTGTGATGGCAACTTTGAACATCTCAGGCACTTAGCTAGTACCCTACTGGGCCTAAAAGACCAAATGAAGTCCATTAAATACTTAACTTTTAAGAGCTGCCTAAGTTTTATCCTCTGAATGTGTAGATTTTAGTGATAGCTTGACAAAGTTCAATAAATAGTTCCTAAGGGTACTCAGGTATGCAAAGCACATAAATGTATTGTTATTATTCACAATTTAAAGTACCTAAGTACCTCTCAAATAAATGCATTTGCACTCTGGCATTTTAAAAACAGCTTGCTTAGAAAAAATGTTTATATTATTATAAGTTGAGAAGGAGTTTCATGAAGGCTATAAATCTAGGGAGAAAATATTTTAGTGAAGGACAAAAGGAAACCCCAGCAAATTATTAATAAATTACATAGTGCCTTTCATTTCAAAGATTAAGGACTCAGCACAAAGGACAGAATATGTATAGAAAGAGATCAATTTACTCCTGATTTTAATATACCCACTTTCTTTTGACAAATTTCTCAGTGTCAGCAACAATGTACTAGGTTAACAGAGCAAGCAGAATACTGTCCTGGTAAAAATACTGGACCACATGTAGGTAAATTGATGAATTTAATTTTAAATTATTATAAAAGCCCTAGTGAACCCTCCCTCTCTCCTTATCTTTCTCCCTCTCCTCCCTCTTATTTTCTCTCCATCTCACCTTTCTTCCCTCCTTAAATGATTGGGCATCAATAATAACATATGGGGGAAATAGGAACTTGCTTGGGCTCTGCTATAAAAACGTTCTTCACCGGGTGCTAGGAATCACAGTATTGTGCATTTGTCTGAGTTGTTTACCAGAATGCAGGACCTAAGAACTACAGAATGAGGACACAGAGCTCCCTATTTAGTTTGCCATATCCTGCCTCCCTCGTTACTGTCTGCTATGCAACAGGCGTATCTGTTTCAAGGGTGCCCTTTATTTAACTCTATGACAACATGGTGTAGGAGAAAATCTATCGATACAGTCTAAGTCCTAGACCCAAGTAAGACAATCAAGCTGCAAAAGCCATCACCAGAAAAGTGCTCCAAATGCACAACTTACTTAGAACATTATCTAATAGTTAAGTAAAGTCATGATTGAATTAGCTCCAGTTTCTCTCTATATAGGACATTATGTCTATCCTTTTCATTATAACTACCCTTTTATCTTTTGTTCATTATTCCCCCTATAATTATGAATATTCAACCTCTATTAAAATGTTTGGGAATTTCAATGTCTTCAAAAGGGCAAAAGATTATCAAACTGCAGATATATATATATATATATATATATATATATATATAGGCACATAAACAGCAATTATTTAGTATTTTTGGTTTCTGAGATGTCTTTAACTCAATCATTTTATGTTAAGTGGAGGATAGTTCAGTCAAAGTGAATTTTGAAACTTAAAATAACACAAGAATAACAGAAAAGTAATGGTGGGTTTGTCTTGTTTAAAAATGAAATATATAGCTGAACATAGTGGTTCTTGCCTATACTTCAAGAGACTTAGGAGGATGAGGCAGGAGAATCTCAATTTTGAGGTCAATCTTGGCAATTTATCAAGACTCTGTTTCAAAATAAAAAATAAAAAGGGCTTAGGATATAGTTCACTGGTTAAGTGTCCCAGGGTTCAGTCCCCAGTACCAAAATAAAAAAAAAAATTTAAAAGAGAGAGAGACAGAGACAGAGGGGGTGGGGGAAGAAAGATACTAGCCAACCATTGTGTCTGTGCCTGTAGTCCCAACTATTTGAGAGACTGAGACAATAGGATCACTTGAGCCAGGACCTTGAAAGCAGCCTAGGTAACATAGAGAGATGCTGACTCAATGTTTTTTAAAAAAAGCGAATAAGAAAGAAATCTTCTTTCTCTTATATTACCATCTAAATTCATACCTAAGAACCAGGTATGACCTGGTGATTAAAAATCACACTTGCAGTTCAATTGGATTTTTGCTAGCTGAGTATCTGTTAATTCTCTGCTTCTAACCAGTGGGGTAGCTAAAGCATCATTGGAGTTAAAACTTGGTGACTACGTTACACAGACACGCACATTGCCATTTGTTGTGAGCAGAAACAATTCATCCACAGTCATTTTTCTGGCAAGTATTTAACAATTGTTTAGTTCAGAATCCTATACTCTAGTTCAGTGAAGCTTGAAATCACAGTATTATTTCTCATTTTGCTCATATGTTATCTGTATGCATGAATGTACTGCTAAATAGACTTGAATATGAACTATCGGTACTAAGTAGAAAGTTTCTTTTGCATGATTTGAGCATCTTTCATGTAAATATTCTGGACTGTGCTTCAGCATTGTAGGTACATGTTAGAGAATAATATCATATTGCTATCCTTAGGGTTTCTGAGAATTAAAGAGGGCACCAGATGAACAATATCTAAATAACACCACAGGAAAATGTATTTTCATCCAAAATATATTATATTACTTAATTGAATCATTAGATTTTTAACAAATTTGAAGTAACAGTTCTGAATGTAAGTTCTCATTTCAAAGAGATTGCATGTTACTTAAATATAAACTGAAAGTTGCCCACAAGCATTGAGTTCTTGCTCCTGTCTGCTCCATGACAACACCAGCAGCAGTTTAGTCACTCAAAAATTACAACAACTCAGAGACATTTCTAACTTGGAAACTTATCTACCTTTTTTTTCTTGAGCTAGGTATCATTCAGCATATTGCTTGACTGGGGATATATCAAAGAAATGGACTCAAAAATAAAGCCACAAATCAAGTAGATTGGAACAACAAAGCAGGAATAATAGTTAAATACTGCTTTATAAAATTACAGATTTATATAGCCAGAATGCATCATAATGGTGATTTAGTTCAACCATTTAACTTTATAATAGAAGAAATCTAGTAAATAAGGTTTTAATCTAGTATGGAATACATTCAGAAAAGATCAAATGATGGTTAGTATGTGGCAACATAACACAAAAATGTTGGACTCGGGCAGGTGTGGTTCCTGATGACTGGTGGCAATCACTCACACCAGCAGATACGGGTCGGGGGTGCTGGATAGGCTTCCAAAAAATTGAGGCAATACATTAAAATTTTTACAAAATAGACTCCGTTTTAGGGTAAATCTTGTTTTAAGAGAAACGTGGAGTGGTAAGTGATTTCAAGTTGGTACTCCAGCTGCACCAGTTCAGACTCAGAGATAGTAAATGGCAATCCCAGGACTTGTTTCAATCCTTCTGATCACTTCCATCTTAATTTATAAGTTCTGTTTGTGCTCTCATTTTTGTATTGCATTTACTTTAGACTGCAGCATTACAAAAATCAATATTTTTAATAAAAATTAGATATTCAGCTTCTTCTTGCTCCCTGTTGGTTTTCATGTTTTAAGCCCAAGGAGCACCAAACACCTTGTCATCACACTTGAGCTTTTGACTTTGTTGCCTCTGATATGCTTAATGCATTTTGGTTACCTGTAGGCATTAGAGTTTCTGCCTCCCAGTTTATACTAAGGAGGAATAGCGAGTAAGACCACAATGCATATCTTATTTATAATTTTATTTTATTGTTTGCATTCATGCTTTCATTGATTGTTGTTTAAACTTTATATATATATATATATATATATATATATATATATATAGAGAGAGAGAGAGAGAGAGAGAGAGAGAAAATGAGAATGTTTAAATAATAGAATTCAAAGATACTTGTCATGAACAGAGGCAGGAAAAAGCCCTTGGACATTTGTGTTTTGTTATCTTGAATCTCTGCCAATCCTAGAAGAAATTGCCCAGGATGAACTTTTGGAGATGAAACATGTGAATCATAGCTGAGTTGCACTCATTTTCCAACTGAGACCATCCACGATTAACTAAGAGCCAAACAACCACTGAACATGTGCATGAGTCCAACTCACTCCAGGGAAGTCAAATTGCCCAGCTGAGCCCAACTAAAATAGCTGCCCTGCAGGTTTGTGAGCTATGTAAAGACTTACTGCTTCAGTCCACTGAATTTGAGGTGGTTTGTTAAGCACTATTATAGCAATAAATGACTATCACAAAAAAATGTATCTGAAAGTGGAATGTTTCTTTAAACTTAGAATATTTGAGACAGGCTTTAAAAACAGGTCGAAAGAAAAGAATAAGAATGAAACAGGGCAACAAAAAAGTCTATAGTGGGCTGGAAAATTTGCAATTCATACTTTGCAGTGACAAAACTTTTGGTAAATTGCTACCTATGGTAAATTGAATGGTAGAACATTCCTTTAATGAAATTTTGGATTTTAGAAAACAGATTTACAGGCAAAATACTGACACTGTATACTAGGTTACTCTTTTCTGTATATGAATATATGCTAAAGGATATGCATCAAGAAGAAAGAAAGAGAAAATGAGAAGAAAAGAGCAGGAGAGAAAGCAAACAAGCAAGAGAGGAGGCAAGCAGGCAACAAGCGTAGGCAAATGAAACCAGAAGAAAAGTAAAGAGGCCAGACCTTGTGAGTTTGGAAAACAAAACTACCATCCAATTCCGGCAAGTGCAGAGACACTAAAAGTAAAACATGTTCTCAGGATAAAGAAAGATCAACGCAAGGGTGAGGCTGAAACTCTGAAAGGTTCATGGCCATGCTAAACACTGCTACTAGTTGGAGAAAAGGTACTCTTGCAATCTTATGAGTTTCATAAATAAATTCTCAAGTATGATTTAGTACATGATCTGGTCCAAGACAGAATTCATAAAAGTTCTATTTCTTTCCTTTTGGGGGTGTGGAGGGTACAGGGCTTGAACCAAGGGGTACTTAGCCACTGAGTCACAACCCCAGTCTACTTTTTGCTTTGAGACAGGGTCTTGCTAAGTTGTTTGGGGCCTCACTAAGTTGCTGGGACTACCGGAATGCACCAACAAGTCCAGGCATAAAAGCTGGTTTTTTTTTTTTTTGTTTTTTTTTAAAGAGAGAGGAACCCCTTGAGATAGAGAGAGAGAAAGAGAATCAATTTTATATAGATTTTCATGCGGCCTTCAGAGCTCCAAGATTCCATTGTATATATGGTGCTGGGGTTCAAACTTGCATACTCATGCATGCCAGATAAGCACTGTAACCACCAAGCCACAGCTCCAGCCTCAAAAGCTCATTTTTTAAAAAGTAGTAAATTTTATTTTGTGAGAAATCTTTGGTTCATAGAGAAGTTGAGTAAAAAGTATAGAGTTCTTGTATATCCCTCATCCCACACAGCCACAATCACCCCTACCCTCAGTAGCCCTCAGGAAGTGGTACATGTTTTTATAATTGATGAGCATCGTGGTTACAACGATCTATCATTATCATCCAAAGTGTATATTTTACCTTAGAGTTCGGTGTGGATGTTTGATATGTTCTATGCATTTGCAAATGCATAATGACATATTTCTACCATTGCAGTCTGAAACTGAATGACTTCACAGTTCCCTCAATGCTTTGCCTATCCATCTCTTTCTCCCTCATAACCTAACGAACTAATTTTTATTATACTGTTTCCATAGTTTTGCATTTTCCAGAATGTTAAATACTTGGAATCTTACATTAGTATAGCTGTGTTAGTCAACTTTCCATTACTAGAACAGGAACCAAAGTCATCACCTTCCGAAGAGGTAAAGTTCTTTTTGATTCTCAGCTGCCCGTGTTGCCTGGGGCCTGTGGTGAGGTAGCACACCAGGGCAGGTGACAGGCCAGGAGCAGTAAGGGGCTGAAGGTAGGGCTGGTGCTCCACAATTTCCTTCAAGAACAGGCCCCCAATGTCCTAAAGATGTCCTATTAGGTACAGACTCTCTTAAAGATTCCATCTCTCTATAGCATCATGAGGACCAAACCTTTAACATGTAGACCTTCAGGGGACATTCAAGATCCAAATGACAGTGATTGGTTTTATGGGCCGATTTATTTCACTTGGTAATACACATTTGTTTCATCCATTTCTTTTACTAACACTCGTCTCTTTTAAGTGTTGAATAATATCTACCATCCAAATGTAGCACAGTTTCTTTATCCATTACCCAGCAGTAGGCATTTTGGTTGCTTTGTAATTTGGGGAATTTTGAAAGGATCTGTGCAGATTTGGGGTAGACAAAGTGAATTATTTGAAAGAATACCAAAAACCATGGTTGTTGGTTCATATGGGAAAATATGTTCAGTTTTATAAGATATTGTTAAGCTTTTTCCCCTGTGGCTTCACTCTTTTGCACTACCATCAGCAATGAATGAGAGTTCCTGTTCCTCTATATCATTGATGGAATTTGGTATTTTCAGTGTTGTAGACTTCAATAATTCTGGCCAGTATATAGTTGTTTCTCATTGTTATTTTAATTTGTAGTTTTCTAATAACATATGAGATTGAATGGGCTGCGGTAGTTCACACCTATAATTCCAGGGGCTCAGAAGTTCAAAGCTAGCCTCAATAATCTACTGAGGCTCTGAGTAACTTAGTGAGACCCTGTCTCTAAATAAATTAATTAAATAGGGATGGGGATGAGACTCAGTGAGTCAGCACCACTGGGCTCAATTCTCAGTATTAAGAAAATGGGATTGAATGTCTTCTTTTACGTTCACTTGGCATTTGTTTTTCTTCTGGGGTTAAGTATCTGTTTTGTTTTTCTGCCAATTTTCAAATTTGTTCATTCTTTTTTGTTTGTTTAAAGTACCTTTTGCATATTTTTTATAGTCCTTTATCAGATGAATCTTTTGCACATATTTTTTTCATTCATGGCTTATGCTTTCATTTTCTCTTCAAATTGTCTTTTTCAGAGTTTAAGATACGAGTTTTTTTTTTTTTTTTTTTTGCTTTTAAAGAGAGAGGAAAACTCAGAGAGAGAGAGAGAGAATCAATTTTATTTAGTTTTTCACATGGTTTTTGTTGATCTGATACTTTGTTGTGTACGTGGTGCTGGGTTTTGAACCAGCATACTTGCACATGTCAGTCAAGTGCCATAACTGCTGAGCCACCGCTCCAGCTCAAAGTTATTAGTTTTGATGAATTTCACTTATTAGTTATTTCATTCATGGATCGTGTTTTGTTGTTGTACCTAAAAGGTTATAGTCATACCAAGCTTCATGCAGATTTTCTCCTGTTATCTTCTAGGCAGTTTGTAATATTGCACTGTACATTTAGGAACATGATGTTTTAAGTTATTTTGGTGAGAGATGTAACATCAGTGTATGGTTCTTTTCAGTTGTTTTAGCATTATTTGTTGAAACATTTTTACTTCACTGAATTGCCCTTACTCCTTAGTTAATAATAATTTTGACTAAATTTGTGTAAATCTAATTCTGGATTCTTCATTCTGTTTCCTTGATCCATTTTTTTTTTTCTCTTCTTTGGTCAATACCTCACTGCCTTAATCATTGTGGCTTTATCATAAAGTTAGGCAATGTCAATTCCCCAAGTCAATTTTTCTCTTTTAATATTATATTGGCTATTCTGGATCACCTGCTTTCCCATATAAACTTTAAAATGAGTTTTTCAATATTCATAAAATAGCTTGCTGGATTTTTATTGGGATTGATTGAACATATAGATCAAGTTGTAAAGATCTGACATTTTGACAACATTGAATCATATCCACAAAAAGAACATCTGTCCATTAATATAGTTCCTCTTTAACATATTTTCAGGATTTTGTAAATCTCTTCATGCAGACATTGTTCATATTTTGTTAGATTGATAAATAGTATTTTATCTTGCTCCTATAAATTCAAATTGTACTTGTTCGTCCCTGGTATATAGGAAAGCAATTGACTTTTGTATGCTCCCCTTATAACTTGCAACTGTGCGTATTTGTTTCAGATTTTCTTTTTTTCAAAATTGGATTTTCTACAGACATTTTTTATCTGTAAAAAATGTTTTTTCCCTTTTTTTGCAATCACTTTCATTTTCCTTTTCTTGTTTCTATTTTCCTAGCATTAAGAACTTACAGAATTATGGGGAGAAGAGACATTCCTGTCTTGTTCCTGACCTTATGAAGTTCGAATTTCTTGCCATTAAATGTGATATAGCTATAGCTTTAGACAAAGTTGAGTTTTCTATTCGTACCTGTTGTCATGAAAGGTATTGAAATTGTTAATATTTCTCTTTTTTCAATCATATTTTTATTGTTATGTAATTTATCTTCTTTAGCCTGTTCATATAATGAGTTACCTTAATAAATTTCTAAATGTTGAACTAAACTTAATCCTGGTGTATGGATGGTTTTACATTATTATGATTGATTTATAATATTTTGTGAAAGGAGTTTTCACCAATTTTCATAATGATAGTGGATTTAGTGTTATTTTCTTGCAGCATCTTTATCTGATTTTGGTATTAGGGTAAAAGATAACAAATACAATTGCTTAGCATTTTCTCTACTTTTATCTCATAAAACAGATTGTAAAGAACTGATAAAATTTATTCTTTAAGTATTTTGTAGAATTCACCAGTGAACCCATCTTGGCTTGGAACACTCTGATTTTAAAATTAATTAACTATCAATTCAATTTTTAAAATATTTTATTCAATTTTACTCAGGATGTCCTTTTCTTTTTATGGAAGTTTCAGCTTAGTGTATTTTTAAGGCATTAATTCATTTTTCTCTATGTTATCAAATTTGTGGCCATAAGCTATTCATAGCATTCCTTTATTATTAATATCCATTTCTGATATTAATACATATGTTCCCCAACTTACCAGAGTTTGACATGTGATTTTTTAAAAATTTTATGTTGATACAAACATGAGATGCATTAAGTAGAAATCACACTTTGAATTATGAGTGCTGATCTTTTCCTAGGCCAGTGATACATATAAAATGCTCTCTGATGATGCTGGAAAGCAGCATGATCCTGCGGGCAAACAACCAACGCTCTACTGGGGACTGCATTTTTAAGCTATGATGTTTGGTGAGTTGGATGTATGTTTTAGTCAGCTTTTCCCCTGCTGTGACTGAAGGACTTAACAAAATAATTTCAAGAGGAAAAGTATATTTGGGGTCTCACAGTTTCAAAGGTCTTGGTCCATAGAAGGCTGTCTCCATTCCTTGGGACTCAAAGTAAGACTGAACATCATGGTGGAAGACATGGCTCCAGGAAGCAGAGAGAGAAACTCCATGACAGGTACGAAACACACACCCCAAAGGCATACCTCAATGACCCACCTCCTCCAGCCACACCCTACAGGCTACAGGCACAGGTTAATCCCATCAGGGGGATCAGCTCACTGATTGACTTAAGGATCTCTTAATCAATTTTTTTCACCTCAGTCTTCCCTCTTGTGAGCTTTGGGGGACACCTTTCATCCAAACCATAAGAATGTATTAGACATAAGTTCAACTTACAATATTTTTTAAAATTACAATGGATTTATCAAGATGTAACACCATTGTAAGTCTCAAAATGTGTGATGGGCACCCTCTTTCCTTTTTCCTTTGTTTTTCTATATAGATACATCAATTTTACTGATTTTCTCAAATAACCAGCTTTTGGTTTTCTTGATTTTCTCTACTGATTTTATGGTTTCAACTTCACTGAGTTCTGCTCTCAATTTTATTATTTATTTTATTTTGCTTACTATGGAATAAATTTGCTTCTCCTTACAAATTTCCTAAGATAGAAACTTAGATGGATTTTAAATATTTTTTCTTAAAAGGAGAGGGACAGTGAGGGAGGGAGGGAGAGGGAGAGGGGGAGAGGGGGAGAGAGAGAGAGAGAAAGAGAGAGACAGGAGAGAGATAATTAGTTTTATTTAGTTTTTCATGTGGCTTTCATTGCTCTGACACTTTGTTGTGTATGTGGCACTGGGGTTCCAACCTGCATCCTGCACATGCCAGGCCAGTGCCATAATTGCTGAGCCACCACTCCAACCCAATATTTTTTCTTTTAAAATTTATATACTTAACACTACAAATTTCCCTCTTAAGCATTGTTTCTGCCACATACCAAAAATCTTCAGTGCAGAAGAATTTTTTTTAATTTCTCTTGAGATTTCTTCTTTGACCTATGTATATTAGAAGCATGCTTTTAAATCTCAAAGTATGTGGTGATTTTCCAGTTATCTTTTGTTATTGAATTCTACTTTAATTTCATTGTGATCTGAGAGCACACATTGTTCGATTTCTATTCTTTCAAATTGTTAGGTGTATCTTATGGTGTATGTTCTGTCTTGGTGAATGTTGTATTGAGCGTATATTCTGCTTTTGGATAAAGTAGACAAAAGATGTCAATTACATCCTGTTTATTGATGGCAATGAGTTCTACTATGTACTTACTGATTTTCCGCTTGCTAAGTCTGTCCATTTCTGATAAATGCCTATTATGTTCTCCAATGATAATGGTGGATACAACTGTTCCTCCTTTTAATTTTATCAAATTTGTCGCAAACAACTTGATGCCTTGTCGTTTAGCACTTACATATTATGTCTTCCTGCAGCATTAGTGCCTTTACTTTTATATAATCTCTTCTTCATCCTGGGTAACTTTCTTTACTCTAAAGTCTATTCCGTCTCAAGCTAATGCAGTTATTCCTGCTTTTTAAAATCAATATTAGAATTGTATGTTTTTCAATCCCTTTATGTTTAAATTTCACGTGTCTTTATATTTAAAGTGAGCTACTAGTGGACAACATATAGTCGAGTCATGTGTTTTAATCCATTCTTGCAATATCTGTCATTAAATTGGTATATTCATATCATTGACATTTAAAGTGACTGTTAAGGGGCTGGAGCAGTGGCTCAGCAGTTATGGCACTTGCCTGGCATATGCAAGAATACAGGTTTGAACCCCTGCACCACGTATACAACCAAGTGTCAGAGCAATGAAGGCCACATGAAAAACTAATAAAAAATTTTCTCTTTCACTCTCTCTCTCTCTCTCAAAAATAAATAAATAAATAAATAAATAAATAAATAAAAAGTTAATATATTTCAATTGACATCTATAGTATTTGTTGCTCTTTTATTTATAGTGTTTATTTTTGTTCCTATTTTTTGTCTTCTGTATCATTTTATATGACTTTACCTTCTTTTCCTAATATATCAATCATAGGTCCATTTTTTGTGGTTGCCTTAGTGTTCACAATATACATTTATAAGCAATCAAAGTTGAATTTCAAATGATGCTACACCTCTTCACAGGTAGTCCAAATTACTTATAACAGAAAATTCTTAATCCCTTCCTCCTAACGCTTGTATTATTGCTCTATTTTGCTGATGCTTATGTTGTCTTTGAGATAACGTATGCTCGTAACCAATCAATATACATATCTCTAGGCTATCATTTATATTTAGACTCTTGCCAGAACTAGCAATTAATATAGATTCTCCAGATTACTCCCCAAAACCATCTTTAAGAGTTTTTGAAAGTCAGATGCTATTCTGATTTCTAGCTATCATCATTCCTATCTGCATAAGTCCTATAAAATACTCAAATTTCTCTCTTTCACAGTTCATTTCAAATACAAATAACAAGTGTTCTCACACTCAGCCTATAAAAATGTGTTAAACATATAAATAGTTTGCATGTATATGTATATATATGCATATAACCTTTATATATATATATATATATATATATATATATATACACACATATGTATATGCTTATATATAGTAAGTTCATCATAAATTAAACATTCCTCCCAGGGACAGAAATCACATAATTAATGACCTGGCAAAGTGCTTTCAAAGCAAGCAACAAGGGTAGTCATTCTTCACAAGTTTTCGTGCAGAAGGATGTTAATATAAAAAAATTGGACAGCTATCATATAGACAAGATAGTGATTGTTTTGTAATTATTTGTGTGACCAACAGCACTGTAAATTTTCTGTATGCTAAAGGAGCAATTTATTTGTTTTAAATGTATTTGATTACCTTCAAGGAAATAAAAACCAATTCTATCTACATAAACAAGAAGATATTTTGCTTTTGAGAAAATCTCAAAAGCCCTGGAGGGCAAGCTTGTGCTGAATTTTGAACATGATGGATGCCTGTAATGGATATCTCCAGAGATGCTAGGATAAATAAAGATGAACCATCGGGAATTGTCTAGCTCCTGAGAGTAATAACATATTCCCAGGATCTGTGTGTCTAAAGGTGAACACTCTACAGTCTCGTTATCCTCATAAAACAAAGGACAAGGAGTATAAAACAAAATGTGCAAGCTATCTGGAAAATAATTTCATGGGAAAAATGAAGTTTTTATTTCCTTTCCAAAATACACCTAAGTCTGAAAGCTTCTAATAGATATGGCCTGGGGTGGAGGAGGTACTTCTTCTCATAGTTATGGCCTGGGTTGGAGGAGGTACTTCATGACTTCAAAATGTTAACAACCAAGTTAGACTGATACCAGCAGAAAATACAGGATTCCAAAAGTAATGACTTTCTTTCTTTTGTTTTGTGAGGACACATCACATGGATTCCTACCTCGATGCAAATACCACAATACTGCATGTCAAGGGGAAATTAAAATAGCCCTCACGGAAAAAAATCTGTTTGCTCAACTTTTCGAACTATTTGTTCTTATAAAAGTGACCACAGACATTGTCTTATTGGGAATGATCTGTCTGTCCATTTATATTTTTGGTAGTATTAGGGTCTGTGTGGTCAATAAGAAATGTTTAACAGAGGAGCAGAAAGGATTTCCACATTCCTTAATCCCAAGGGATATGCCTTCCTTCTCTTTTTATTTTACTTAATGAATAGTAATTAGGCATCAATGGGAGCCAGTTGTAATTTTAGTTTTCAGAGATATAAAAAGAAACAACTTAGGGGCTGGAGCAGTGGCCTGGTGGTGACAACATTTGCTTATCATGTGTGAGGATGCAGGTTCAAACCCCAGCACCACATTCACAATGAAGTGTCAGAGCAATGAAAGCCACATGAAAAACTAAATAAAATTGATAATCTCTTCTCTCTCTCTCTCTCACTGTAACTCTCTTTTTTTAAAAAAAAAAGATACAAGTTAGACAAGTTCAGTTCTTATGAATTTTAGATTATGAGGCTGATTCTGATGAGAAACTAATATTTTTAGGTAGTGAAAGGTGTCATGAGTCCAGTAATGAAAGTGAGTACATTCTATGCAGCTAAACATTTATAATTGAAACAGCATTGGGAATCTGCTTCTGTTTTTGTTGACTTTTTAAAAATTATTTGTCCATTAATGTAAGTTCTTAGTCTGAGTTCTACTACTCTTTTAAGTAGTGCACCTAACATTTAATTAAGTTACATTCTATGATAAAGCCAATGAAATTAAAGGTATGAACAACTTTATTTATAAATGAAAATTTCATTAGAGAAAAATCCATGATTTTTTTTCATTTCTCTTATTTGCTATGTATTTGTGCTACAAGTTAGTCACTAATCATAGCTTATGATAGTTGCTCAGGTCTAAACTGTATCTTGATTTTATTTATACTGATGTGTTCATCAGTTATAGGACATAAACTTTGTAACTTTTACTCTCCTCTACCCCTACACCCGGATGTTTTTGAAGTCTGCATCATCTTTCCAAGTCCAGAATCTGCAAGGACATAAAAAGATAGCTGTAAAATTGATGTTTTTATAAATCTGGACTTGCAGAAAACTCACCCTTTTAGTTTTTATATATTTTAGACTTTATTTGTATTTACTAAACAAACATTTATATAACCATTTCTAGGTTCTAGCTATTTTCCTACACATTTTATAAAACTAGACTGATTCAATAAAATATGGCAATAGTATTTACTATGGTTTGGGTTTGAAATGTCCCCCAAAGACTGTACTTTGTCCTCTGTCCGGCAATGTTCAGAGATGAGTTTGGGGGAAGAGATTGGATTCTGAGGGATTCATCCCTTGATGGGTTTACACTGGATTGGATTAGGAGGTGGTGGAAACTATAGAAGGTAGGCCAAGTTAGAAGAGGGGGTCTTTGGGGTCATGCCTTGGAAAGGTCTGTCTTGTCCCCAGCTCATTCTCTCCCTCCTTCTTTCTCCCCCTACTCGAGCCACTTCTCTTTCTCTTTCCCCCATTTTGCTTTCCTCCCATGACCTGGCTGCCAAGAGGTAAATAGCTCTGCTCCACAATTCCCTCTCCACCATGATGTTTGGCTGCCTCACCACAAGCAATGGAAACAGCCAATCATGGACCAAAACTTTTGTTTCAAAAGTTTCAAAAGCCAAAATCAATCTTTCCTCATCTAAGTTAATTTTTCTCAGTTATTTTTGTCACAGTGACAGAAAGCTAACTTAATACAGTATTGAATGGATACTCAAAATATGTACTAAAAAATCCATGAAGCACAACTATGACTTTCATGAACTAATTCTAGGAATTATTATTAGTTAACATTATCATTAGCTTTCTTAGAGGAATTTTATTTTTGAAAATGAATTTAACTTGCTAGCAAGATAGAAAAGTCTATAGTGTATATAAATACTTAGTGTGTTTATTTATTGAGAGGTAGAAAGCTTATCTAACACTGAGGAGCTAATTGATTTTGGAGAGAATAATCATGCATTTTTTAAGTTCCTTAGTTTGAGGTGACAACATAAAAGGCAAGAAAAGATGTGCTCCTGTCCCTTAATGAGTTTTGAGAATCAAGGTCTCAAAAAATGCCAACATCTGCATATGTAACTATTGCTAACTTTTTAAATCAGTCAAAATTCAGTAATGAACATGACTGACAGATCAGCATATAACTACAAGTGGCAACATCATGGCTAATGTCAACAAAAGGTGAGAAAACTTTTAAGTAAAAAATTGCTACTGTTTCATGAAGGTGAACATGTCCATTTGTTAAACTTAGGCTTCTGCTCTGAATAGATCCATCAAGATAATTAATGGGCATTCACATCTCAGTGTTGCTAGGGTTGCATTTTACATAGGAGAGGGAAACTTAGAGAATACATTTCTTTTTATAATCATGAAAGATTTGAGTGAAAAAAATAGTAACAGTAGAAGGTTAATAAGTAACATGATTTTTATTTGCTAATGATGGAATCATGATCTTTTGTTTGTAACATATACTACTTAATCAGATAAAGCTTTATCTCACTTTGGGAATTCTTACCATATTTTTCTTTTCATAGAGGATATTTCAAGTCTCCATTGAATTTTTTTGTTTTAAAGGAACCTATTTTTGCCATAGTATAATGTTAGAGAATGAGTTCTGACATGATTTTATTGAACATGCTGCTGATATTTAGAATTATAATTACTCTAAATTGTGCCATGCTTTAAACTTTTCTGCATCCTTTAAATACTACAAAAAAAGGTGACTCTAATGCATAGTATATCATTGAAATTTTTAACTTACATGTTGTGGATATGCTGCACGGAGATTCTCTTTCTAGAGAATTGCTAGAAATTTCACAAAATTACTAGAAATTCCTCAAACCTATTTTTACATCTGGATTGAGCTGCAGGTAAAATATGAATCAGATATAAGTTGGAATAATTGGATTTTCTGTCTTGTGCTTTTGGATTTTGGTCATACAAAATGAATTGGAGGGGATCAGGAGAACAGAAGAAAGGGACCAGTGGCTGGGAGGCAGGAAGTACTGGAGAATGAAATTGGTCAAATTATATTTTTATACTGTGTGCATATGCTCATATGTAATAACAAATGCCACCATTGTGTACAACACAATGAATCAATAAAAAATGTGGAAAAAAATGAATTGGTTAACAGCGGGGACCTAAGCCTGGCAACTCACTTTGGCTTTGAGGCTGGAAGATGATATGAACAAGTGTGATGGAGACATGTGCACGCTAAGGAATTAGCCCAAGGTCACCCACAAGAAAAATGAAGCATAGCTCAGAGAGATAAAACCCAAGAGATTAGGAATACCAGAGGAGATTAACTGAGAATCTTTAATCCTTGACCTTCCTGTTCCTTGTGTTATTGCTTTTTGGTACATGGTTTATATACTGTCAGGCCTTTTAAGCTCTGAAATACTTCTGGGAGTTCTCCTTAGCTTCTCCCCAACTCTTGCCAGCCACTTCTGTTCACAATCACATTATCCTTATTGAGATACATATTAATGCATTTGCTTATCCTTTGAGGATAATTAGGGTACATATGGGGGTGTGAGGAAGGAAGAAGAGGAGAAAACAGGATGTGGGATTGAGCTAAACGAATGCAAACACCATTGTTTTAAATCTAAGATTGGTATCCTTCCTTCTCAAGCAGATGATTCTAATTCCAAATAATTATTTCTTGTTATGTCACAAAAGAAAATTCCCCACCTATTTGATAAAAGTTGGAACTAAACCAATTTTCTGATTTAGTAAAGACTTGAAATTTTTATTATTGGTGCTCTATCTTAGTCCATTTGGGCTCCTGTAACTAAAATGCCATTAAATGGGTAGCTAAATAAATTTAGTTCCCATAGGTCTGGAAGCTGGAAAATCCAAGCTCAAGACATGAGCATCTGAGGAGGGCCTGCCTTATGGCTCATCCACAGTGCCTCTGTCTTAATCTTGAATGAGAGGAGTGAGGAACTCTGTCCAGGGCCTCATTTTATGGACACTAATCCCATTCATGAGAGCTGTACACCATAGGCCTAATCACTTCTCAAAGGCCCTGCTTTCTAATGACAACACCTTGTGAGACAGAGTTTCAACAACTGATTTAAGGGAGACATAAGCATTTAGACCACAGTGCATGTAGAATGCATGAGAGGACTGCAAACCTGAATTGGACAGCTTTAATATTTCACCCATCACCAAACTGGGATTCATGAGACAGAATTCTGAGGGTTACTGTGGAAAAAGTTCAGTGAATCCTGAGTAAATCATCCAGCTCAGTCCAAATTTGGAAAGATGCCATTTATCAGTAGCTCTAAATTTTGGATGATACTGAAACCAGTGCTTGGTTCTAACCTGGAAGCCCTTATTGGCAGAAGTGTGGATAGAGTTGCCTGTGATTAAAGAGCAAGGAAGAAGAGAGCAAGGCAATATTATTATGGCAGAGAAAATTTTTCAAAAAGGAGCCAGACTTAAACCATTTAGGGACAACCATGGCTATATATTTGCCCACCAGATTTGGGAGAGCATGACAGAAAAAGCCCAAATGGGATTTACTACCAGCAACTGGAGATAAGAGAGATTGTGCAGGGCCTTGAAAGAGATGAATCCTCCTAGCGCACAGGGAAGGAGAAGCTCTTGTGGAAGAGGCAGATTGTGTCTGTTGATGATGCCACAAAAGCAACTCAGGAGACAAAGAAGGTCAGCTCAGCACCTGACACACCTAAAAGACACCACACACATCACATAATTTTTTTCTGTATGCTTCATCCCCATTGTGTCTGAACCAGAGACAACATGGTAATCACAAAAGAAAGAAGAGAAGAGAAACCCAAATTAATAATAGAGAATCTGAGCATGTGCCCATTCCATTTCCCAATTTTATGTTTCTTGATCCAAGTTAAGCCAAAAATAATTTCACTTTAAATTGAATGTGAAATCAAAGTTTTGGTTCCTATCAGACTTTTCTACTCATACCTCATAATGAGATTGTCACTGAATCAAAGTGGCTGAGAAGTTATTTCTGGTTCTGTCAAACTATATAGCACAAGAGCTAGGAAGAGAAATTCAAAATACCCTGCTTAAGAATGAGCAGTGTGGGGCTGGAGCGGTGGCTCAGCGGTTACAGCGCTTGCCCTGCATGCGCGAGTACATGGGTTCGAACCCAGCACCACGTACGTAGCTAAGTGTCAGAGCAACGGAAGCGGCATGAAAAACTAAATAAAATTGATTCTCTCTCTCTCTCTGTGCCTCTCTCTTTGAAAAAAAAAAAAGAATCAGCAGTGTAGAAAAATGCAGCTATTTTACTCTAGAAAATCAAGATTATTCAATAAATTAAGCAGACTTTTGAAGGCAGGTTTTCCAGCACAGATGTTCAGGAAGACAGGAAGATATCCTTGTAGAAAATATGGATATCAAACCAGGCAAGGATCCATCCATTCTCTATTGGTACTTTACTTTTGGTACTGGTGATTGAACCCAGGGACTCACACAAGTTAGACAAGTGCTCTAATACAGAGCTATATGCCCAGGCCTCACCAGCAGATTTTAATGTTGCACTGTAATAAAGGGCAGATTCAGATGGACACTTCACACTTATGCTATTCTTGTCTCTATAATGTGCTTCTGTTCTGTTATGTATCTCTCATGAAGCATTGGCCCAGTACTGCCCTATACTACAATCTTTAAATATACCAAAGATTGGATAAAAATCAAACCATCTTTGATTTCTTATCTCATAAGTAGCTTGTTTCAGAGTAGAAATTTAAACTGGCATTGGTAAATAGGACAATGGATAGCAAGCTCCAAACTCACTTGAAAGCCTTGCTTGTTCTTCAAAGCAGCTATTTTTAGTAACCTCAAAACTAACCGGGGGAGATTGTCCCCATTATGTCCTGGGACCACCTGGCACTTTTTTTTTTTTTTTAAGAAAAACATTTGGTAGGAAGATCCATCATTTTCTGTTGGACTACCAGACAGTGCAGTGGGAAGGGGTACAGAACAAGTAACTGGGTTAAATGCTGTTGACTCTAATATCTTAGGACAAAGTAGAAAAGCAAACATATCTTTTCTTCTCAGGCCTACCTCATTTTTATCATCTTTGAATAGAAAAATTAGTGATGCTTCAGATAACCTCTTCAAATTCCCCTCAGTCTCACTGACCCGTAGGTTTGCCTATTTGCATAGTAAAATATCAAAAACCTAATTCCACCATTTCTATTTTTCAAGTAAACTGTTCATTTGTTTCCAGAATTTCTTTTCCGAATAAGGTTAACCAAGATAGCACAGAACCACACCTGACAGATTAAACCCACTTACATTCATTATTATTCATTGCCTCTGCTAATGTTTATTACTATTTGCATGCAAAATCTAACACCTTAAGTCTCCTGGAAAAAGAAGATCATTAAAGAGAAAACTTGGTAGATATATGTATTTTCCTCTTCAGGAGAGATTTGATTTGAAAGTATACAGCCTTTCTAGATATAAAATAAATGGGTTATCAGGGTCATGCATGAAGTTTTTGTTCCTAATTTTAAATACAAGACAATTTATCATTCAAGATATCAACATTTATACTCTATCTCATGAAATGCAGTGTTTGAAGAGCGCTTGCAGTTTTAAAGAAAATGATAGTAATAAACATTCTTTTCAATTACAGTTCTTTGAAATAGCTTTTGCCTTTACTTTCACATTTAAATTTCAAATCCCCTGTGAATATAATTATTAGAAAAAATTGCCATGTTTCTATTTGTTTTCAAATGAATAGAATCAGAATGTAATATTATTGTTTATATTAAGACAATTCAATGTCACATTCTGAGAATGCTTACTTCATTATAAATCATGTGATTTCTCTGTTCCCCAAGATGATTAATGGTCTTTGGACATCTTGTCAAACTTATTTATGCATTTTTCGTATGTCTTTCATTCCATGTTCTGTTTTATGTCCTTGAAGGTAAATTGAGTTTTTGTCTGAGAATATATATATATAACCAACTTTACCCATTTTGATAGACTGACTAACCAATTTGTTGATGCCAACATATACATGCACAGGAGCACATCAACATATACACAAGAAACAAAAACCACAACTGAAATAAAAAATGAATTAACTCATAATTTAGCTAATACTCAGAGTTTGAAATCTTAATCTCCATTTTTTATGATTTTCTTTAGATAAAATATCCTTGGATCATTAATGTTAATCCTAATGCTATTTAGCCAAAATTAAGTACGAATTATCTACATCAATTTCACCTCAAAACAGCAAGTAATCTCAAATAAAAAATTTCATATAGTCTGGATGTGACATATACTAGATTGTTATGGTAACAAGACTAAATAAATGGATTGAAGAAAGAAGATAGTTCTAGTGTCCCATGAAAACATAGAAGCCAGATGAGTGATCAACATACTGAAACCATGCACCAGACGTCAAATTCATTTTACTGGTAGAATTTATTAGGAAATAGGAAAGGGGTAAAAGGGAAGATAAAGGAGGGATATAAATAAATTACCATATATTTAGGACCTCTGAGATATTAAATAGTTCTCACATAATCAATAAAAACTGGAAAAGTCAATAAAATATAAATAAAGGGAGATCAGTGGATGAAAGAGACCATGGAGAGGGAGAAGGGGAGGGAGAGGATAAGTGCCAGAGAAGGAAATATGCCAAATTATTTTTTATATATTGTGTGCATGTATGAATATCCTGCATAAATTTATTCATTATGTACAACTATAATGCACCAATAAAATGTGAGAAAAAGAATTTATACATTTATTTGTTGGCATAAAAATGGCTTGGAATTGATTTTACTGTTGTTGGGGGGTTGGTTGTTTGGCTGCTGCTTTGTGGATGTCTGAGTTAAGAGTATATGAAGACAGCACATGAAAGGGGAATGGGCAACACCCACTTGGAGTCCTGTTACTGCACAGTATGGTCTCAAAAAGGTTCAGACACCAATGATGTCCTCTTGAAAAGCTACTCCAACATTTTCAGACTTCAGGTAACCACAGACAGCATTCCATTCCAATTTATGAATGAAAAAAAAATAAAGTTTGAAGTTTTAAGGCAGAGTTGGTTGTTAACAGATTCTGTTCTCCTGGATTGCATTTGATTTCAGCCCAGAGCTTGTACCATGTTACAGTGACTTTAATTAAGCTTTTTAGAAGCTTTCTTTTATAATGAATATAATCTGTAAGACACACTCTGAAGGTATTTAGAGTACCTTTTGTCTATTTGCAAAGGTCTGTAACTATTTTAAATATTTATGAGTATTAACTAAGCATCTTATAGGCTCAGGCTATATTTCATCTTTTCCTGATGTTTTCTGAATTTTAGAATATTTTGCCATCCAGAACATTTGGGTGTGAGAAGCATTTAATTTTCCAATAAAGCAAGTATGGCTTATTTTTATTTCTCTTAAATGTTCCTATAAATATGGATATTTAAGGACACATATATGATTAAAATAATGCCACAAATAGAAATGAAATTCAGTAGTAGTACTCGTGAAAAGTAACTGCCACACTCGTAGGCTTCCTCTTGTCACTCAGATCTTAGTTCAAATGTCCTCTTCTCACCTTTCCATGTTGAGTGATCTCACTCAAATTTTCTTTACGATGTGATAATTACATGCAATAATCATTGTAATATAAGCTTATCTAATTAATTTTCCTGTTCAGAAGATTAATCCTGCTTTTTCTCAGTAGAAGATGCTCCAGCTGAGAGCAGGGATCGTGCTGGTGATTTTTCACCACTCTATCTTTAGTATCAAGCCCAGCATTGGTCACAACATAGGAAATTAACAAATATTTGTCAAATGAATGACTGCAAGATGCACAAGAAGAACTGACCATGCTTTCAAAAGGTCTCTAACATATTAAGAAGATATTACATTTTATATCTGGGAGTACATAGCACAAGCTAATTTGTGAAATATATGAATTAATCTATATGGTTGAGTCTATTTAGAAAACTGAGTAGTCTAACCTTTTCAAGCAATTGAAAGGTACGAGTATGCAAGACATTATAGAGGACAATAGCTATCTCCTCCTTCACCCATAGGTGGCCAGCATTTGACTTTATAAATCAAAATTATTTTCTTTAGATCACATTAGTTGCAGCCTGTTTGGCACGTAGGAATCTAATCACTCCTAAATGTGAAGATCATTATTTTCCATAATATTCTGGAGACAACTATTCTTGCCAATTAATTGTAATCTTTATTGTAAAAGTGAAATTTATCTTCCATATTGTTAATAATATAGTTTATATACATATTCATTATGAAAATTATAGGTAGAAATCATATTTTATCCTTCTATACATTTTATGCATATATCATCTACATCTGTCAATCTATCTAATCTTTCAAATTATCCATCTATTTCACTAGCTGCATATGGACTTACAATAAACAAATATATCCATGAAAAATGATACGGTGTTTAATATGAAGCATACTTATACTACAAATTATGAATAAATAAATTCTTTTAAGTCATTACTTTTGGGGGCCATTTCAAAATTTGGAGTCTCAACTTCTTTGTCAGATGGTCATTTCTTGGTTCATTTGGAGGTCAAGCACAACTTTCATTTCGTCTAATTTTTCTTCGGAAACTAAAATCATTGTTTTCCTTGGTCATCCTTTCATTTCTGGTTATCTACATTCATTTTGCTGTGATACTAATAGGACAATATGAAAAGTTGAATCAACACCAGGGCTGTTTAGGGCTGAATAGAAGGAGTGGACTAGGAGTTTCAATCATGACTCTGTCATAAGCTACATCAAAGAAAGTAAGTCATCCATCTCTTTTTCTTCTCACTTTGTAAGGTGTGTTATTGGACTAAGTGATGACTAAAGATTTTCCCATCTCAAGAGAAATTAAAAAAAATTCTTCTGCACTGAAGATTTTTGGTATGTGGCAGAAACAATGCTTAAGAGGGAAATTTGTAGTGTTAAGTATATAAATTTTAAAAGAAAAAATATTGGGTTGGAGTGGTGGCTCAGCAATTATGGCACTGGCCTATTGTATTATGTTGGCCTAGAATACTAGGGGATGAAGCTCCCAAGGGCAGGCTTCTGCTTGAGCCAGAGCTAATGTCAATGATAAAACAATATAACATCCCAGATGGCTACTTTCTGAAATGGTGCAGTCCTAATATAAATTAATTTATTTCAGCAAAAGGCTTTTATTCTTCACAAAATGCTCTTTAAAATGTCATTGCCTAAGGACTGTGGGTAATTCTGAATGGATCATGAAGATGAACTGTTCTTGAGACTCACAAAATGTGACAATGATATTCTAATACAGAATGAGTACCTCCAAGCTTTTCCCGTTAATTTGTATAGTGTGTATATAGTTCCTTTTAACTTGGTTTTAATAAGACTTTAAAAATGTCCACAAGGCATTTGACTGAATGAAAAGATAATTATTTCCTAAAGAGTTATGATGATATTCATCCAATGAACAAATGTTTAGGGATGTTCTTTCCTGCTTTTGTAGTCTGAACACATTTCCAAAGAGATTTCAAGTCAAAATGCTTCATACTATTTTCATTAAAATAATGAATAAAATTGTGTGTACATATATTATGCATAATATATATCATTACATACATATATAACTTTTGCTCATTATGTGCAATTTTATCACATATATAAAATATATATACAGAGAGAAGTTTTCTTTCTCTCTCAAGATTTTCATGACTCTTTTAATGCACTATTTTTCCCACTTGTCTATAATCTACCCTGATGCTGTATTTCATTCATTTCAAAATCTCTCATTTAGGGGCTGGATCAGTGGCTCAGCAGTTATGGTGCTTGTCTGGCATACACAAGGACACAAGTTCAAACCCCAGCACCATGGGTTTGAACCTTAGCACCACACATACAACGAAGTGTTAGAGCAATGAGAGCTCATGAAAAGGTAAAGAGCCAAGGAACTATATTTAGAGTACCCCATCACAATCATCTCCACTTTTTTTTTTTAGAGAGAGGGACAGTAAGAGAGAGAGAGAGAGAGAAGCAATTTTTCTTTTTTTAGTTTTTCATGTGACTTTCATTCCTCTGACACTTTGCTGTGTACATGGTCCTGGGGTTTGAACTCAAGTAGGAGCACATGTGAGACAAGCGCCGTAACTGCTGAGTCACGGCTCCAGCCCCAATCATCTCCACTTTTAATGTTACTAAGAAAAGAGAACCGGTGTACTTCAGGGTGGAGATTTTCTGAGAGAAAAATTATCTTTCCAGTACTTTCCTTTTTAAAATTTTATTTATTTTTTACTAAGAAATTATTGTACAATTATAAATGAGTATAAAGTAATATGATATGCATTTGCTCCTAAACCAGAGTTATCCCCACATTACCTATACCCTGATCTCTTGATTCTTTTATATTGCACTCCTACAACCTATATAAATGCCTGTGTGTGTGTGTGTGTGTGTGTGTGTGTGTGTGTGTTGTGAATGTTCCAGAATTAACCAAATACATAAGTATTATTTGACTTCAGGGTGGAGGTAAAGAGTATGCTACATTGTTGATTATCTCCTTAGATCCCTCCCTATCCTCCTTTTCTCTCCCCTCCCCCTGATTCTCCTTTCCCCCCTTCCCCATATATACCTGTGGTTTCCGCTAGATTATTTGTCGCTATGCCTTTGCTGGGTCTAATACATGAGTTTGACAACCTTTCAACCAACCTTGAATTTTGCTCTAGTTTCCACAAATGAGGGAAAACATTCAACTCTTGATTCTGGGTTTGGTTAACTTCGCTCAGCATGATTTCTTCCTTTGCCATCCATTTACCTTCAAAAGCCACAATATTGTTGTTTCTAATAGCTGAGTAGAACTCCATTGTATGTATATATGTACTAGAGCTTTAGGATCCATTCATTCATTCAGGGTCATATGGATTGATTCCATAATTTAACTAATGTAAATTGAGCTGCAATGAACATAGATTATGTTGCTGTAACATGCTGACTCTAAATCCTCTGGGGAAATACCCAGAAGAGGGATATCTGGGTCATATGGTGGATCCATCTCTAATTTTTTGAGGAGTCTTCACACTGCTTTCCAGAGTGGCTGTACCAGTCTGCAGTTCCACCAACAGTGTGCCAGTGTTCCTATCTCCCCACAACCCCTCCAGCATCAATTATTATTTATATTCTTCATTTTTGCCAGTCTGACTGGAGTGAGATGAAACTCTATTCTCTTATGAAACTGGAAAAGGATTTCTACTGTCCATGTCATTTTTAGTAGAAGGTCAAACATTTACTTTTTTAGGCAAACATATAATCATGTAATTAAATATTTCTTTTTCAATTAAGGGAAAACTTAACCTAGAAATTAGACCAGAGATGTTTTATTTTATTTTGTATGTTTTGTATAGGGAGATGAGGTAGAGAGTAGGAAGTAAATATTATGCTTACAATGAAAAAAATATATATAAATAATTTTAGATAATTATAACTGGGGCTGGAGCAGTGGCTTGGTGTTTATGGTGCTTGCCTGGCATGCGCAAGTACACGAGTTCAAACCCCAGCAGCATGTACACAATGAAGTGCCCAAAGAATGAAAATCACATGGAAAACTAAATGAAAATTGCTTCTCTCTTTCTCTCTCTCTCTCTCATTGTCTTGCTTTTAAAAAAAAAGTATAACTGTTTGTACTAGAGCAGGAAGAATTCTTGAAAATATAACAAAGAATCAATAAATTATAATATGACCAATATTTATGTTAATTTCATGATTTTGTGAAGTACTTGTCCTCTTTATTTCCACATTTGTTGGGGCAAACATTAAACTGAAAATATCAAAACCATTCTATAACATGTTCATGGTAATAGTAATAAACCACATAATAGTAATGTTAATAGGAAATTTGAAAATAATTTCCTTGTTAATGAGTACAAAGTATGCGTTATGCACTTAAAATAGTACTTCAATTAACTCATGTAACATGTAGGTGGCCAATGGAATGGATGTAAAAAAAGACGAAGTCACTTACCAAAGTTTCCAGATTTAATAAGTAGAGGTGCTTGGGTTCAGTGTAAAGGCTATTGGATTCCAAAAATGTGATAAATTTTTACAAGTCCTGCACAGAAGAATGAAGTATTTGAAATTTGAGTAAACCCTCACCTCTGCTTAAAACTGTCACTATACACCCAAATACTTTGGTAATCCTCCCAGTAATCGAGACTGGTGCAACGCATTCAAGGCACTGCACTTCTTTTAAGCTCTTCTCTATTCCAGGAGAATCTTACAGAAGTAACTAGTGAAGAGGAAGGAGATTTGCTGGACAAGCAACATGGAAAGGCTTGTCCATTTTCACTGTAAGAAAATGCAAAACACTCATGATTCAAAATGACTCAAGTTATGAAAATGGATTTGAAAGAACTGGTACACAAAGCAATGAGCCATTGGTGAATTTCTCAACACACATTTCTTTAGGAAATTATAATGTAAGGATACATGAAGCAATAAAGAGAGAAATTATGACAGCACTAAGAACATATTATTATGCAGAACTCATGAAAGGAAGAAATTTTCTGGGCTGGGAAACCAGTTCATTCTGGTTACATCTGTATTTAAGCATCGCTGTTGCTGGCAGAGTTAACATCATTTCCCTGATAAACAGTACTGCAAAAAAAATGTATTTTGAACTAATTGGAACCCAGTAGGGAGGAGGGCAAAGCACACACTGTGACATTTCAACTTGACTGCTTCCCAAGTAAAGTGCTAAGCCATTAGAACAAGCTGTTTTCTAAGTCAGATTTTCTGTGATTTCACTTACGTTGAGGAAAGTAGCCTCAGACTTCTCATAGTTACTCACCGAACTGAAGGAAACACCAAGAGAAGAGCAAGAAGCTCTGGAAAGGTGAGAGACAGCTTCAAAAATTATCTACAGAAAAGAAAAATCAACCTAAAATACAGTTACCCAGGATAAAAAAAAAAACAAAAAACTAAGGCTATTGAAAATAAGCAATAACAAATTTTCAAAGAAATACTGACACTCCAAAAAGGAAAGAAAAAGACAAATAAGTGCTTTTCATGAGAAGAGTGCCAATACATCATCCAGGAATTAGCTAATTAGCCATCGGAAATTATACTAAACTTGCAAATCAGATGGTTAAATTGATCCAAGGGTGTTGGTAGGTCATAATCAATTAAGAGTGAGCAAATGTCTTCCTTTCCACTGAATAACAAGCTTTTGTTCAGAGCTAAAATCCAATGAAAATCGAATCTAGCTCTTTATATGTCACGATAAATGTATACTTTTTAAACCTTGTTCTGTTTCCAGTGTGTTAGTTACATCTTATGTGATCAATGCCAGTGGGTGTGTGGCTGCAGAGAACGAGAGTCAGAGAATGTTAGGAATAGGCCCTTAGACCACAGGCTCCGGGAGTCCTCCTTGTCTATCAGCCAAGCCCTGCTCCCCAACTGACTCATCTGCTGAAAAAGCTCTTGTCTAAAGAAGAAACTTCCAGTGCAGGAGAGATCAAAATGCATAGAAATGAGGAAAGAACCTGAGATGAAAGAGAGGCACTCTGACACAAGAAAGAGCCATTCATGGTCATTTTCCTATTAGTAAGTAATTGTGACTTACGAGAAATACTTAAAAGCTTATTTGAACATGTTCCCATATATTGAGATAATTTATGGGATTAAATGTAAGAAAAGTACTAAAATTATAATTGTAAAGTACTAAAGCTGCCTACACTGAGTTTCAGTCACTCATGAATTAATTTGCCTTTCAAATCCAAACATCCTGCTTCCTAGAATTTGGGATCTTCTGTTATTTTTCTGTGTGGGTTCTATAATGTCTTATAGAGATGTAACATATGCATCTAGGAAAATGTACGTGTTCCATAAAAGTTTCAGCATAGAAGTGGGTGTAAAATCCTTGTCATCTCAAGTAGAATGGTCACTCCAGCTTGCTGTTAAAAGTAACCCTTTTTAGAACCAAACAATATGAGGGGACAGTAGGTGACAGGTGGCTGAAGAGCTAGGCCTGGAGAAGAATGGCTTCAGGTGACCTGACATGGCTGCTGTCTGTTGACTTGGAAGGGAACAGTTCCCAGTGCCCTGAGGGGGCCTCCTGCCTGCTCCAGGGCTCAGTGTTGGTGTACCTAGACACATTTTTGTCTCAGTCACTGCCCCATGTTCTGAATATGTGCCGGCTTCAAGGATCTACCAACATTTTCACTTTCAGGTCCTCTACTCTAAATTTGCTCTGCCCAGATGATGAATTATTGTTGTTGTTGTTGTTGTTGTTATTGTTTATGTTGTTCAGGTTGAAATGGTGCTAAAGGCATTTGTCTTAGATGTGAGGTTTTCTCTCACATTTCATTTGTGGTCTGTGTCCTTCCTTTATTCACAAGGCCTGAGCTTTCAATCCTCAAAAGTGAGGATTAATAGACTTTCTTTTTCTCTGCATTGTTTTGATACATACACATGCTGAGGCAATGAAAACACAAAATTGCCTATGCATTCAAATGTGGAGAAAAACATAGGGAAAATGTTGATTAACATTTTGCAAATATCCATCATTTGGTGAACTCTATCATTGGCTTATTCCAGGCAGTGTTATTACCCCTAAACTCACTTTGGTATCTCCAAATACTTTCTGTATCTCGTGCTTACCCTCCCTCAACTCCCCACATGAGTCCCCAGAATTCCCCTCTAATTATTACATACAGTATCTACCTCCGTAGTCTTTAATGTAGATTATTTTTTAGTTGCTGGCATCTTACTATTCCTGGGTCATTACATTCGTCTTCCTTCAAGCCTGAAACTCTATCCAGTAAAAATCTGGTAATCTGATGAATACAACTAAGGTTATGGGTGCAAACCTAGTCATAACAGAAGACTCCTTGTCCTCTGGGACAATGCACATGTCACTAATCTGCCTAATATGGTGAAAAAGTTAAAGCCACTTCCATGAATTTTGAGGTGACCCAGTAGCCCCTTGGTACATTGATATCACTGTTCACTTGTGCTCTCCATGTAACACAGGATTCAGGCCTGAGTCCAATTTTACTGTGCTGTTGAGAGCCGGCTCTGTTTAGGAGGCTAATGAGTATGTCTAGAAAAGTTACAACATTGAGTCTGCAACAAATTTTAAATAAATTTAAATAAATAAATAAATAGACAACACGAGCAACCTGTTTATCGTGCTGTTGCTTCAGTGCAATTTCCATTATAGGTAATAATTTGTTACTGTCTTAAAAGCTAAGGCTTCAGCTATTTCCTAGTAAATGCATATTATCCAGCATGGCAGTAATGATCAATTAATCAAATAAATATCTCTAAGAACATAGAAACTATATATACAGTGGGGGAGAGAAGGAACTATTGATTGCTGTTGGAGAGAACACTCTTGCAGAGCCTGTTAATGGCTCATTAATCTGCTTTTAAATTCAGAGTCTGCATTTGAATTTTAGAGGGAGGTAAGCACATGACAGCATTAAAGAGCCAGTTTTAGCTATAAAGAAGAAATTATAAATCATGTGCTTTGGTACTTTCAGAGTCTCTTCCCTCTACTTCTATAGTTTCTTCCTGAGCCTTCAATGAACTATTATATTTGTCTACTGATCACAGAGAGCTAAGTTGGTATGATGCAGATAATTATTATTGAAGTTATATTTTTTCTGCTCATGAATTATTTTTCATCTCTGCATCTGTGGTAGAATTGGTGAAACTACTTAGGAAAACAATAGTAAGACATCAAACATTTACTTTCATAATTTTTTCACTAAATTTTTTTGATCAATAGGTATTAAGTTAGAAAGGACTGAGTTCTATCACAGAGTAGGTTTGCTCTAGTGATTGTGTGTTGTAAATTTCAAAGATAGAAAACAGGTTTTTTAATATTTTTGCCATGAATAAGTGATAAACATTGTAGGAGCTCAACATGTTCCACCTGTTACATAAGGTATGCATGTATCAACACATCACATGGTGCCCCATTACTATGTAAAATTTTTGTGTTTTTATATGTCAGCTAATTTTTTTAAATCTGTGGTTCTGGGGATGGAATCCAGGATTGCATGCAATTTAGGCAGGCATTCTACCACTGAGCTACATCCCCAGACCAAAAAATATTTAATTAAGAAATAACACTCTTGAAAGGAGACAATGAGTATTATAACATAATAAAGGGGAAGGACACACACAGGTGAATATACTGAATTTCATAATAGACTCTATTGGAGCAAATAGGTGAGCTCTTTATTAATGATGATTTTGTTTGAATTCTTAAAGCATGTGTTTTATATACTGCACAAAGTACTGAATCTCAAAAACAAGAACTTTCTCCCTATATAAATAACATATCGATGATGCATTCTTTCCTGTTCAATTTTCAAAGAAAACTTGTGGAAAGACTAAATTATGCTCTCAAATAACTTTTAGTTTCTTTCTTTGGGAACAGAAGGGATCTAAAAAAAGAAGGAAACTTAGGAAATTACTCCCTTAGAATTTGAAAAGAAATTTGGCAAGAAAAACATGAATGCTTTTACCAAGTCTTTATGGAAACCCACAAGAGGAGATGACATCAATGACTAATTTCATAGCATTACACATTCCATCCCGCTGCTCCTATATTTAAAAGGTGGCTTACATAATAAAGCAGCACTATCTTTCATGAGGTTTTTTGTGTATTTATTAGATTATTATTTATTTTTCAAGGAAGGAGAGGATTTTGGCATTGACTTCACACAAGAAGAGTCAAATTCTGCTTTAGAATATACCCCTATATTCGTGGATCATAGGATATATTTGCCATTGTTTCAGCTTTTATGGAAGGTAATTTCTGCCATGGAGTTAAAATATAAACCAATGATCCTATTTTAAAAGATAACCTTAAAGTATAAATAACAAAAGAGAAAAAGTCTTGAAGAAGTTACTTTATCTAATCAAGACTCAATTTATACTTCTGGAAAATGTAAAGGTTTCTACCTAATGTTACCTAATGTTTCTTGATGCTGTGTATTTATGAAATATAAATGCATGGCTCCACTCTATTTTGCAAAATACAAAATATTACACTTTGAATGAAATAAATGTGATTCTCACCCTGATATTTTCTGTAATATGATGAGGTCACAGTCTTTGCTATAATCCTGAACACTGCCTGTGGTGGAAAGGGATGGAAATATTTCATTTATTCACATCCTCAATCCTACACTAGGCATATTGATTGGGGTATGTCTAGAGAACTTTTATGGAAATGATTATTAAGCCATGACACAGTAACTGCTCAAATTTAAATTGTTTCATCTCATAAAGAAAATTTGGTAACCTATTCTTTCACTGCCCTCTTTCCAAAAAAAAGAACTTGAAATAAAGCCTAAATAACAGGGCAACTTCAGAAGAGAGAAATAAATTGAAGTGGTCTCCAGTGAGTATTTAGAGAACCAAAGAACATGTAACAAATCACTCAGAAAATTACTATACAATCCAAGATGAAATTTCTCTGCCTTTTAAATTATCAAGATGACAGAAAGTGAGTTAAATCCAAATGATGTAGTTTCACTTCCTTAACCTCTGGCTGTCCATTAGAAAACTCAAAAAAAAAAAAAAGTATGTGAAACAGAAGGTGTTTACATTTTTTGGAAAGAAAACAAAATGGAAAAAGAACATACATACTAAATTCACTTTCCTTATTTATCCTTTCTTTATAACATAGGGTGTTATGCAAAGACTTTTACTAGTACATAACTAAAATTTTAAAGTATGCGTTATTTAGAATTTGCACTTTGCATATTATTTCCTGAAAGTGAGGGACAGAGACAGAGACATAGAAAGCACCAGGGAGAGAAAAAACAAGGGAGAGGGGCAGAGACAGAGGATGGAAAGGGGAGAGGTAATCAGTAATTTTTAAAAGACATTGAAAGAATTTAAATGACTACTTTCCCTGGGTTTCCCACTACCTTAATAATTCTACTTGAATAAAAGACAAGTTGGTGTACAAAAAGGGTACATTTCTCCCTCCAAGACAAAACTCTGGTCTGGTAGGCTCTCTGAGAGTAATGAGAGTATTATTCTATTTGCCCTCCAAGAACTCACTGCAGAGATCATAATGTCTGGTACCAATTATGGTGTGGATACCAAACTAGAGGAACTGGTGTGACAGCACCAACTCATTTCATCCAAGCTAACAGCAAACTGTCAGACTTAAAGAGTTCTCTGCTTCTCCCACCTCAGGCTATATCAAAACCAGTTTCCTGGAGGTGAAAGATTCTGTATATCCCATTACTGATAATTTCACCCATCTAGTTTCCCTGAACTGAACTCATTCCAAACTGCAGAGTTTGAAATAACCTCAATGTTATCTCAAAAGAAAGCAACATTGGTAAAATTTTAAAAGAATAATCCAAGTATGCTAGAAAATGTTTCAATGTATCAGACATTTATAAGATTTTATCTCAAAGAATTCATGTCAATGGCAAAGGAAAACTTGCACCTGCCAATCTGTATAGTAAAATGATGATTCCACTATGAAAGACACAACTAAAATGTGATTTGAAATTAGATGTAGCCTGCTACAATAAGGTCATGTATGCTAAAAAGGAGTAATAAACAAAGTTAAGTATTCAGGGTAAATTTACCTAGAAATGTTGAAGCTTTTAAGTGGAGACCACTTATCCATCTGTGTGTGGTATGAAGAGCAGACTTCTGAGCAGACCTAAATCCAAGATGCATCACTATCTATCTACCTAATTCTACAACTTTTGTTTATGCCTTGTTTTCATCAATATAATTGAGAAAGTACTAGCACCAAACTAACAAGATTGCACAAAAATTATAAAAAAATTAGAACAGTACTTGGGATATCGTGAATGCACATACAAACACAAAACGGATAGCACAGTTAGTAAAACACAAAATATCAATTTTAAACAGAAAAAATTTACATATTCCATGTATTTTTAAATTTGTCAAAATGTTAATATATTAATGCTTTGTCACACTGTTCTCTTCTTTTACTCCTGTCACTACCAAATGATGGTAGTAAGTTATACTTCCATCGTGTATAAACTGAGATTCTCCCAATTGTTCTGACAGAGGAGGTTGTGCCTGTATGCGAGTAAGTTTCCCCACAAGAATGAAGATGGGTGTTCTCTGTTTATGGAATTGTGGACTTTGAATTTCAGTGTAGGCTAACTGAAAGCAATTTCCCTTTCTCTCTCATATAACTACTACTCATTAGACAATCACATATGGTAGGTATACGGTTATGGTTAGCTGTGAGCAGAAGCTTAATGTGTGAGACAGTGCAAGAATTTTCTTAGGTGAAAGGATTAGGTCATAAGAGCATTAATCTTATCAATGCATCGATCTATTTGAATGCATCAAGCAGGTGTTAATTGTAGGCAGGTACAGTGTCCTTGGAGGAGGTGGGTAATAGTGGGTATGCATTTGGGACTTATATTTTGTCCCTGGAAAGTGGAACTCTGCTTCCTGAATTGTCATGTCCTGCCTGCTTTCCCCCACCACACTCTTCTGCCTGATTTCTTTCCCTCAGGCACAGAACAATGAAGCCAGCCATCTATGGACTGAGACTTCTGAAGCAATGAGCACCAAATATACTTTTCCTTCTCTAAAATTGTTCTTGTTGAGTTGTTTGGCATAGCAACACAAAAGTCAACTGAAACATCAGTCTACAGCAAACAAAATGGAGCCATGAGGGAGATGGGCTCCTTCCCCCTGGCTGTCTGTAGTCTAACAGATAAAGCTGAAGAACTTCCATTCAATTTTATCAAACATTAATTGCCTTCTGAGATCTGTTGGAATATAAGTTTTTTTTTACCATAGGTTTTAGAAATATTTGTAATTTTCACGAGCGTTTTTTCTATTCTGTAACAACTGAAACATTACTGGGAATCAATATTTATTAATTACTAGTCTGAATCAAATATTTTAAACCACCAAAGGGTTGTTTTCAGATTAAAGAAGTTATTTAACCTAATCTTTGGAACAGTATGTGAAAACAATTGCTAAAATGTCAATCTATTAAATCAAAATCAATTATATTGAAAAAGAACATAAAATATTGCTGTTTTGTCTTCATTTTAATAAGTGCTCACCCATCTGAGCATGTGTACAAAATTCCTCCAAATGGTAGGGGGTTTTTTTTCTTTTTTGTTTTTTTTTTTAAAGAAACAGAGAGAGAGAATGAGCAAATCAATCAATTTTATTTATATTTTTTCATCTGGTTTTTGTTTTTCTGACACATAATTGTGCATGTGGTGCTGGGATTTGAACCTGGGTTCTTGCACATGCCAGGCAAGTGCTCTAACCACTGATCCACTGCTTCAGCCAAATGATAGGTATTTCCTCTATTTTATTCTAAACCGAAGAAGATAACTAAATAAGAATTGAAGGACATAGGACTGTATTTTAATATTTCAATAGCAGTTGTGAAGTGACTAACAAATTGAACAAGAAACTCATAGAGACCTTATTGATATTATCTTAGGGCCGATTCCATGATGTAATAGTGAATTCTCACCCTTGGCTTTATGCTGTTTATAGCAAATGAATGAGTAAATGGATGGATGAATGAATGTATTCTACATGGGAAAAATAAAATAAGTGCTTTCTTTTCCTCCAGTGTGAAGTAACTATGAATTAAGAAGGAGTGTTCAGTAAGCACGGTAAAAAGGTAAAATAAAAGTACTTATTATGAAGAATATAAGGTTTAAAAATTCATAGACAATTACATGTTAGGTCTAAAAAATGCTACCTATTTAAAGTGCTAAAATATATTCACCATAAATACTCAGAAGCAAAATGGTACCAAAAAACTTCAAATTAGTCAAAGAAAATAGAACAAAAATTACAAGAGGAGTTCTATTATTACTATTCTATTACTATTTTTACTAATTAAAATAAATGGAGATTATGTAAAACTATACACAAAAGACAGGAAAGGCTGTTTATCCTCAACTGAGATGTTTCCCATTACATATTTATTTCTAATCATTTTTTCTAATCACTACTTTCTTATTCAAAAATTTTAGTGCACTGAATTTTTAAGTTTTTTTTTTTTCAAACCAATGATCTCTGCTTCTCATGCAAAATTCTAAATGTTCAGCTTGCATCTCACAGAAGACACTTGCCCAGGCTTTGGAGTTAGCCTGTGCGTTGTCCTGTGCTCAATATATGTACATTAAGTAAATGTTAAACAAACATTGGACTCTTCCGTGTTTGGCTTCCCAGTTCTTGGTCTTCTTTCCTGCTGTTGATTATCTGAAGTCTGGGACTCCTTAATCACTCAGTCTTGATAACCTGATTCCCAAGCCATTATACTGAGGTTTGCTTTTTACTAAAGGTATCCCCACTCCTATTTGGTATGATATAGAAGTGAAATTAAGCATGGAATCTTTTCCCACTATATATTCAGCCTGTATTGAGTTTCTCTGATTGCCACCCTTATATTTCAGCCTAAAGGAAGTACTTAGAGCATAGGACCAATCTAAGTAAGTAAGCTAATTAATGCCAGGTAAAGTGTTTGCAAAGTCTCTTAAAGCATAGCAACATTGCTGACATTAGAAAGCTGGCTATTAAAAGGGACACTTGCAGTAGGATTTAGTGTTTCCAAGATGCAACCAGTGGTTTTCAAACCAAGTATGAGAAGGATGTACTTCAACTTTTGCAAAGTCCTTCCTTTTCAGGAATAAGTGCCAAACTAAAGAGTATCACACAAATATATTTCCATGCTGAATCCAGAGATCTATGGGTTGGAGATGGGATGATTTGCTAATATGAATTGTGACTCTTAGACGTGAGAGTCTGATTTATTTCAACCCCCTTATGTGTTGACTGAACACACATTTGGGTGGCTTCATTTACTGATTCATTTACTTCATTTATTTTTATTTCATTTCAATTTTATTGCTGAAAATTTTAAAGTTAAACATAACTTATAAGGGTTAGAAGTAGTCACAAACTCTGAACCAGCTTATCTATATTTCTCACTTGACTGCCCATGTATATTTTTTGTGTAGACACAGGAATCCTGGGAAAATGTGCCTGAAATTAGTGATAAGTCAGATCACAGTTATTAAATAAATACTGTGATTTGGCTAGAAATGTTTAAGGGAAAATGACATAGTATTTCAATGACAAAGAAAATGTTTTGCTCCACTTCCATCTTTATGTGAAACAGTTGCACTTTCCTCCCCATAGTATAACATTATGGAGTAGCTACATTGTTCCAGTCTCTGAAAATTATATTTTTTATTTCATGTAAAGTTTCAATACTGCATTCTAGTCCCTGTATCCCCAGGAGAGTACCTTAGGGGGTTATGATTAACTTTTAGTGTACAAATATATTCTTGAACTGCCTTCTGCTAGGCATCTATTTCCCATATATTCATGAGCTGTTGCTCTGGCTTCTCCAAGCAAAATAGCAATTCAACTGGAGCTCAAGTGTTAATAGTTACAAGTGTATTAAAGTCACTTCTTGGTAAAAATATTAATGTTTCAAAGAATGTAATATTGATTCATTCTTGAAAAACACGGGCCATATATTATGCTGATTTGTAAGCTTTTAACATTTCCCCAAATGCTTTTGAACAACTGCCTTCACTTACCTAAGATCTGGGTTGTCCGCTGTTGAACAGGCTATTCTCTGCACAAAGTCATCAATCTGATCAGTAGAGTAAAGGAAAGGAAGCAGAGAAAGGGAGAAAGAGGGAGGGGAAAGTGTTGGGGCGTGAATTAGAGCAAATTACATTCCTTGCTTTTGTGATTATGAAAAAATGTATCCTAATGTTCCATATAACTAAAAAGAATAAAAAAGTATCAATCTGAGGCAGCAAATGCAGATTGGAATCTAGAATACAGTTTGCTTGACAGATAGCATTCCATGACAGAGGACTCCATTGGCCTCGTTTATGGGGGCTTTATCTTAACTGATGCAAAAGACCCAGTTACTTGCCAAGCAACGTATCCCTGGAGGCAATTTTACCCAGAGAAGATACTATTTAATTTGTATAAAGGCACCATCATGGCCCTAATAGGATGGCTCCACCTACTTTGTATATTATTTCTTCTATTTGGTACTTTTACAGATATCAATTTATCAAGTTTTCCTAAGTGTCTCTTGACATAATTGAATTTTAAGGTGTTCCTTATTATTCGTTTTAGTAATTTACTTGAAGAATTTTGTGTTTTTAATAGTTTATAATTCTACACATTTGGGGCTTTTTTGAGAGAGAGAAGGACAGCGAGAGAGAGAGACAGAGAGAAGGAGAGAATTGACTTTATTTAGTTTTTCTTGTGGCTTTCATTGCTCAGAGATTTTGTTGTGTACATGGTGCTGGGGTTTGAACTTGCATACTCTCTCATGCAAGGCAAGTGCCATAACTGCTGAGCTACTGCTCCAGCCCACATTTTACATTGTTTATCAAAAATATTCTCAACTGTTAATGAATTTGGAGACATTTTAAAACTGTAAGCTACATATACACATTGAGAATATTGATTCTACTCTATGCCAGAAAGACTTCCATTTTTAAAAATTCACAACTAATCAAACTATGAGCCTAAGATAGGAAAGTTATATGACTAACAAAAAGGGTTATATATCTCATAGTGGAATAAATGTTATCCAGATGATGCCATGGAAGTCTGTCTTTTCAAATCCTTTAACTATCTTACCTGCTATGATATACACCTATGAACAAGTATGCCTATAAAGTCATAATCTGTTAAATTATTCAATGCCTCATTGTATCCCAAGTTAAGGAAACCCAGATTGTAATAAACCCGTTGTCATCATTGCTCTTTGACTACCAGTGTAGGAAGTGCCTACAGCAGGAGTTGTGGGTCAATATGCACTGCTAGCTATCAGGAAGGTTAATTGCTGATCATGCAGGGCCCAGTACCTTTCCAGGAATTGTTTTCTGTGGAGGGAAACTTGCTCCTCTAACAGGCACCCTCTAGCCAGTGACTAATGGATAATGGGAGGACATAAATCTCAAAAGCATAACTCTGAAGAAACTATCCCCAGTTTCTGAGCTCGTCTTTGGGCCAGTGGAGGCCTATCTTGCACTATATGGTACATCAGCTTCTCCCTCTGCTCAATCCTGCTTTCCTCACCCTTCAAAGCTCTTATTCCCTGGAATTTTCCCCTATTAACTTCTTGCATGCATATTGAAGAGAGCATTTCTTGAAAATCTTGACCTATTACAGTTAGTACTAGAAGCATTTCTTGCATTGGAATGATCTTCGGACTGGCTGGTGGTAGGTGGAAACTGATGACCCTAAGCATAGCCTCAAAGTAACTGTTAAAACTCCTTCCATTGATGAAAATGGTACTGTAATTAAGCAAAAGAGAATATACTACAAGGAACAATATAGTAGGCATTTGAGAGAAATAAGGGAAATCCTATGCATAAGGATTAAGGAATTGGGAAACAACAATGTATCGCCTAACCACCACTATAAGGTGAATTTCTAAACCCAAGGATCTCCATAGCAGTAAAGAGTTTCATCTCCTGTAGACAGAGGGGAAAAAAAGAAGAAAAAAAAAAAAAACTCAACCCCAAACCCTAAGGCTCTTCTTCTAGCACTCAATCATAAGATGACCAGAACTCCAGAGAGACGAATTTTCAACACTAGTACATGTGCTATGCTGCTGCATCTGACACCATTCTTGGACTCTCTTGCCTTCAATGGTTCTCTGGGTTTAACCAATGAATTTGGGGACAATTCTGGATTATAACATGGTGGAGGAAAAAAGGGTTGGGTTATTTTCTTGTCTCCTTCCTTCCTGGCTGAAGTTTTTGGTTCACATATGAATCATGTGGCCACTTTCATGGTGGAACTTCTGGATTTGTTCAGTAGAATTCTTTCCACCTACTGCTGTTCTGAATAAATGAATAACAATGATTTCTCTCTAGTCCTAGGCTCTGAGTCCTATGCTGTACTTCTTGGTTTTCTTAGATCTGACCACACTCCTAAAAAGGGTCCCACCGTTCAGTTCTCTTTGAATAAATAAAGCCTGCAAGTATGCCATTCGTTTCTTGCTGGGACTCTGACTGATAAATCTAGTGAATTAATTTTTATGTTTTTCACTCACAGTTGTTTATATAATTAAAATCTTTATCTAGAATAAGAAATGAATTTTACCCTTCAACTCAGGAAAAAAAATTGAATGACTCCACATAATTTTTCTTGAATGCTAATACATCACACAAGCTCACTCAGTGTTTCCTTGTGGTTTGGCTTGGATGTTTTATTCCAGGTGAAAACATTTTGAAGGGGTGGGGCAGAGAGTAGGGGAGGTACATGCTTTAGTTTACTGCATTGTGCTCTGATGACAGCAAAGTCCTGACTTGCTCCTTTCTTCACCACGTTTCTGTTCAGTGCCAAGTTTTGCACTGATGAGTTAAAAGCTTGTGTTATTGAAACTCAAAGCTATAGGTAAACTAAGATTAGCAGGGTGAATATCCAAGACAGAGTCCATTAAATCATTAGGTCCTAAAATTAAAAAATAAATAAATAAAGGCAGCACCTGCAGGATAACCTCATGGCACACCACATGCAAATGTTTCTACTTCATATTGTTGCTTGTTTGAGCTTCTGCTAAAAAATACCACATATTGTCACATAATAATATATGCGAACACTCTCTTAATTTTGAATTCAAGCATTTTACTAGAAAAATTAAGTTGTGGCTATATTTAAATTTGGCTAAATTAGGAAATTCTTGTCTATATTGAAACCTTGGCTTGATTTCAATCCAAGAGACACTCCTTCTCCCCATGTATTATGAAAAGAGGAGTAATTAAGTTCCTATATATAGGAAGAATTGGTTTGCCATTTAGACACATCATTTACTCTTTACTCAACTGCTTCATGGGAAGGCAGACAGATATAGCTTCCTACATGTGCCTCCACATCTGTGAGGTTTGTGCAAAACAAACACCCCAAATCTTTTGGGACCATTCAGTTAGAGAGTGAAATAATGAAAACATTTCATCAAGAGGGAAATATCAGCTTCTGACAAGCTCATCTCAGTGGTATCCCTTCAGCTGAGGTATTGCAGAAGAAAATACTTGGGCATATGTCTTGCACAGAATTCTTAATGCCATGCTGAAACAATCCCAAGGATGGTCTGAAGTGAATACATCCAGCCTATAGCATGAGAAAGCACTATTCAGTGTCAGAAGAGACAACAGGGGTCCTGTTATCCAAGCACCTTGTGCTGTGGTTGAAGAAAGTAAGACTCAGGTTATGAACTTTCTCCAAGTAATGCAGCTCCTTAGCCCATGCCCTCATGTCCTCTGACCAGTTCATACAGCGCGTCAAGCTGCCACCATTGCTATCCTTGTATGTGGCTTAGTGTTTTCTTATACCTTGCTATATATCCTTTTCAGTTGCATTCAACACACTTCTATTGAGAACACACTATGTGCCCAATACTGTGTTTGGCACTGGAGATTTATGTTAGTCATTGGAAACCCTGTACCGAATGGCATGTGGGATTATGGGGGAGGCAATTGTCAAAGAGAAATGAACTTTTCTTAAATGAGATTAATAAGGAGAGTGAATCTAGGATTGCATGTGCGTAATAACACCCATGGGATCCATGGGTTACATGCTGAGGGCATGACTGACATTCACTTGTCAGTTAAGTTCTGAACACCTACATATTAGGAATAGGAAGAGAAACATCGTGAGTCAATACTGATGTTTGAACATAGAAGTACAACTGCGGAACTGGGAACATAGGCACCTGGTAGATCATCCAAGTCATTTATAGCATGAGAACAGGGAAGAAATAAACATGGAACCATGGGAATCTAAAGTATTTAAGATGCTGTGCCAGGAATAAAGGCCTCGAATGAAAAGAGGAGTTCATATGCAGGAGAAGGTAACTGAAAACTCAGTTAAGAGTTTGTATTCTAAGTCAAGGTTAGAAAAAGGGCTTCATTTGTTTCTGTTTATTGTTCCATTTTTGTTTTAACAGAGGGAATGAATAGTATGGTCAAATCATGCAAGACACCAAACATTCAAAGCACTTACTAGCGTCCATTAGATTCACCAAGTATCAAGTATCGACAGGAATAACTTTAATGAAGTCGCAAACGTGGAAGCTAGGGCCATGGTGACATCAGGTGTTAAGAGGAAGTGAGAAAGCAGCATCAGCTATCAGCCTTTGCTTTAAAGAAATTAGTCAAAAAAGTGAAGAAGTATTCAGAGGAAAATGTGGTTGAGGGAATGTTTGGTTTGTGAGAAGAAAGAGGCCTAGGTACATGTTCTGGTTTTAAAGCCAAAGTGCAGATCTTCTCTCTCTCTCTCTGTTCCTCTGAACATTCCTAATGAAACTCCACTAGAGACCAGAGAGTGTACATTTCTTATAAATAACTTATAAATGGGCGTGTACAGGAGTGTGGGGATAGAATGGAGAAGAAAGTAACAGTGATTTATAAATCCATCTGTCATGCCGCAGCATTGTAAAACAGTGCATTAGGCTTCAGGAGTTGGTGAGGCAACTGAACTCTTCCACCCCCATTACTGCAGAGGTGGGTGTTTTCTGAATTTCACCATGGTGATTAGCCCTGAAGACTCAGTTCTGACAGATTCACTCCGATACCCATTTGCAAAAGGACTTGGAGCTGTAGAGAGATATTTACTAACAGAGAACTGTCAAAATGACACTGAATGATGGAGGTTAAAAGATAAATTATAGCTCCTTCACCTGAGTCACTTATCTCAGAATGATTCCTGCCACATTAAATGGTCATTCTGTATTGCCTGAAGGCTATACACCACTCTGATAGCTTTGCCTATATCGGTCTGGTTATTCTATGACATCTTTCTTCTAGGAAGAATGTCTCAGTATTCCCATTAAAAAAATTGTTGGGTCCTTTCTAGTCACTTATAGAGTTTACATTAAATCACAAGCATCTTGTGGAACATTAGTTGCATGTTCAAGAATGTTACAGATGCTAAGACAATAGCCTGACATTCCCAAACATTTATCAGTGACCATGCAATATCTGGAGAGATTAGGGATACCACACACCATTTCATAACCTGCCCTAACCACAAAACAACCCATCCACAAACCCACAATTAGGGGTTAGGAATTCCAAATTCGGAATTCCAAATTAGGAATCTCTGGAGACTCCAGTGGTTTCTGTTGAAATCATGAAGGTCTTACTCCTACTCCAGTTGCAAAAAAGAGGCAAGATATTTCAGAAATTCCTTCTGTTTGCAGTTCTTCAGGGCTGGTGCATACCACTTTGATCCACATTGCCTAGAAAAGATAACTTGGGTATTCAAATCTTTCTTGAGATATTTGGAGCTTCCTTCCTGCCTTCCATCATCCCAGAGAGACTCTCCAAACTTCTGGGCATCCCAGTGCTAATACAAGCCATAGATATAAGGAAGACATGGGCTGAAATGACAATGGGCCAAGGTTACTCCCAGGTGCTAAGACCATTCTAGCTGTCTATTGTAGTTTGAATGTTAGGTGTCCCCTAAAATCTCATGTGTGACAAAAGAGGAATGCTGAGATGACATGAATGGGTTAACCCAAACAGTAAGTTAATCCCCTGATAGGGATTAAATGGCAACTGAATGCAGGTAGTGTGTCTGGAGAAGGTGGGTCACAGGGGGTGTGCCTTAGGGTATATATTTTGTATCTGCACAGAATTTCTGTCTCTGCTTCCTGGAGCCATGCCTTGAACTGCTTCCCTCTGCTACACTCTTCTGCCTCACCTTAAGCCCTGGGGACTGGAGCTGGTCATCTGTGGACTAAAACCTCTGAAGCCATGAGCCCCCTAGGTAAACTTTCCTCCTTAAAATTGTCGTTGTAGGACCTTTTAGTCACAGCAGAGAAAAATCTGACTAAGACATCTATTAAGTCAGTCTTTCCATGAAAACCTGACTTATTCAGTGAATACACAGAGGAATAGAAGAAGCTGCTCATCAATCATTCTTACTCTACAAGGCAGGCACTCCACTAGAATTCTAGCACTGGGAGAGCCAGACGATTTCAAGGCTTGCTAAGTTTTCTGAGATTAGAACAAACCCCAGACCTAGAAAACAATAAAATTAAGGAGGACATTAATGTGGCTCTTTATTACTTATTAAATATGCCATCTGGATTGATAATAGGGTGATAGCGAGTAGTTTAGTGCTCTATTCTGATCCACTGCACTGGATAACACACCCAGCCCATAGCTACTAAGAGTGTGGATTATTAAGAGTTCACTATCTGGGCTAAAGCGGTGGCTCAGTAGTTCCAGCACTTGTCTGGCATGCGCGAGTACGCAGGTTCGAACCCCAGCACCACATACACAGCAGTGTGTTGGAGCAACGAAAGCCACATGAAAAACTAAATCAAATTGATTCTCTTTCTCTCTCTCTCTCACTATCCCTCTTTCTCTCTTAAAAAAAAACAAACAAAAAAAAAAAAACATTATTCCTCCCCTTGTCCCTTGGTCATCCAATGACTGACCAGTAAGGAATATACCAGTCTCCTTGCCTCAAGTTGGGAACAACTCTATGATACTTTGTGTAATCCATAACTTCATGTGGAATTGGGCAGATGGAGGTCATGATTTTCTTAGCTTTTCATCACTGTCCTATCCTACTTCTCCCATTAAACTTCTGAAAGCACTCTCTCCATAGGTCACTGTCCAAGGAACTCCTGCTTCAGGCCATGCTGCTAAAACTCTAAACAAAAACAAGTGCCCACTCCATAGATTCAGTTGGTAATAAGTATGTATATGAACCATATACTATACATATATATAATATAAATATTATATATTATTAATACTAGAAAAGAAGCCAAGGAATCAAGTAAGAGGGTGAACATTTTTACAAGGTTAAAAATTTTCTGCAATCCATTAATATTGATCAAAGAACAAGGAAATGAAACTTTAATTTAAAGCAAGGATATTTTCTATCTGTGGTTCTTTAAAATCCTCAGCTGGGGTAAGAATTGGTAGTAAGCTGTAGGACCAAAAACCTACAAGGATTAGGACTAGATAATGTGGAGGAGAAAGAACAATGGAAAACCTGACTACTATTGATGTATATTCTTTAGAAATCACAGCTAGCATGCCATCGTGATCCCCGAATAGCACTGATGATACAATATTATTTTCCATTATTGAATTATTTGCTGATATTGAAATTTGGTTAGAAAAATTTAGAAATCAGAAAGTCCACCAAAATAACTTTATCTTGCTTTCTTCTTTGTTAAAAGTTGTCTGTATTAAGCACACATCAACAAACACTAACTAAAAATTCTACAAGAAAATAATTATGGATATATTCTTGTTGTACTTCATTTAAACATCATTTTCTACTAATCCTGTTTCAAAATAAATTAAGCCTTATACTGTAGAAAAAACTGCTGACTTTTAAGTTTCATTTGAAAATGAAATAAGTTAAAATTTCCTATATTAAGAATTCAGACTCTCAGTATAACAATAAATAATTTGAG